>JAFLJL010017014.1:5000-22439 GCA_018398815.1 Conus ventricosus
GGTCTGTTACTAATTGTCAGCCACTGTCATTCAGCCTGTTGCCTGTCTGTTACTAATTGTTAGCATGTCATTCAGCCTGTTGCTGGTCTGTTACTATTGTCAGCACTGTCATTCAGCCGTTACCTGTCTGTTACTAATTGTCAGCCACTGTCATTCAGTCTGTTACTGGTCTGTTACTAATTGTCAGCACTGTCATTCAGTCTGTTCTGTCTGTTACTAATTGTCAGCCACTGTCATTCAGTCTGTTACCTGTCTGTTACTAATTGTCAGCCACTGTCATTCAGTCTGTTACTGTCTGTTACTAATTGTCAGTCACTGTCATTCAGCTGTTGCCTGTCTGTTACTAATTGTCAGCCACTGTCATTCAGCCTGTTCTGGTCTGTTACTAATTGTCAGCTACTGTCATTCAGCCTGTTGCCTGTCTGTTACTAATTGTCAGCCACTGTCATTCAGCTGTTGCTGGTCTGTTACTAATTGTCAGCCACTGTCATTCAGGCTGTTGCCTGTCTGTTACTAATTGTCAGCACTGTCATTCAGCTGTTGCTGGTCTGTTACTAATTGTCAGCCACTGTCATTCAGCCTGTTGCGTCTGTTACTAATTGTCAGCCACTGTCATTCAGCCTGTTGCTGGTCTGTTACTAATTGTCAGTCACTGTCATTCAGCCTGTTGCTGGTCTGTTACTAATTGTCAGTCACTGTCATTCAGTCTGTTCTGGTCTGTTACTAATTGTCAGTCACTGTCATTCAGCCTGTTGCTGGTCTGTTACTAATTGTCAGCCACTGTCATTCAGTCTGTTACTGGTCTGTTACTAATTGTCAGCACTGTCATTCAGTCTGTTACTGGTCTGTTACTAATTGTCAGCCACTGTCATTCAGCCTGTTGCCGTCTGTTACTAATTGTTAGCCACTGTCATTCAGCCTGTTACTGGTCTGTTACTAATTGTCAGCCACTGTCATTCAGCCTGTTGCCTGTCTGTTACTAATTGTTAGCCACTGTCATTCAGCCTGTTGCCTGTCTGTTACTAATTGTCAGCACTGTCATTCAGCCTTTACCTGTCTTTTACTAATTGTCAGCCACTGTCATTCAGCCTGTTGCTATCTGTTACTAATTGTTAGCCACTGTCATTCAGCCTGTTGCTGGTCTGTTACTAATTGTCAGCACTGTCATTCTGCCTGTTGCTGTCTGTTACTAATTGTCAGCCACTGTCATTCAGCCTGTTGCTGGTCTGTTACTAATTGTCAGCCACTGTCATTCAGCCTGTTGCTGTCTGTTACTAATTGTCAGTCACTGTCATTCAGCCTGTTACCTGTCTGTTACTATTGTCAGCCACTGTCATTCAGCCTGTTGCCTGTCTGTTACTAATTGTCAGCCACTGTCATTCAGCCTGTTGCCTGTCTGTTACTATTGTCAGCCATGTCATTCAGCCTGTTGCTGGTCTGTTACTAATTGTCAGTCACTGTCATTCAGTCTGTTACTGGTCTGTTACTAATTGTCAGCCACTGTCATTCAGCCTGTTGCTGGTCTGTTACTAATTGTCAGCCACTGTCATTCAGTCTGTTACTGGTCTGTTACTAATTGTCAGCCACTGTCATTCAGTCTGTTACTGGTCTGTTACTAATTGTCAGCCACTGTCATTCAGCTGTTGCCCGGTCTGTTACTAATTGTTAGCCACAGTCATTCAGCTGTTACTGGTCTGTTACTAATTGTCAGCACTGTCATTCAGCCTGTTGCCTGTCTGTTACTAATTGTTAGCCACTGTCATTCAGCTGTTGCTGGTCTGTTACTAATTGTCAGCCACTGTCATTCAGCCGTACTGTCTGTTACTAATTGTCAGCCACTGTCAATTCAGCCTGTTGCTATCTGTTACTAATTGTAGCCACTGTCATTCAGCCTGTTGCCTGTCTGTTACTAATTGTCAGGCACTGTCATTAGCCTGTTGTTGTCTGTTACTAATTGTCAGCCACTGTCATTCAGCCTGTTGCTGTCTGGTACTAATTGTCAGCCACTGTCATTCAGCCTGTTGTTGTCTGTTACTAATTGTCAGTCACTGTCATTCAGCCCGTTGCCTGTCTGTTACTAATTGTCAGTCACTGTCATTCAGCCTGTTGCTGTTGTTACTAATTGTCAGTCACTGTCATTCAGCTGTTGCCTGTCTGTTACAGTTTTCGCCACTGTCTATTCAGTGTTGCGTGGCTGTTACTAATTGTCAGTCCTGTCATTCAGTCTGTTGCCTGTCGTTACTAATTGTCAGACCACTGTCATTCGCTGTTGTGGTGTTACTAATTGTCAGCATGTCATTCAGCTGTTTATGGTCTGTTGCTAATGTCAGCCACTGTCATTCAGCCTGTTTGGTCTGTTACTAATTGTCAGCACTTCATTCAGTTGTTGGTCTGTTACTAATGTCAGCCATGTCATTCAGTCGGTATGAAGAGATAATAATTGTCGGCCACTGTCATTCAGCCAGTACTGTTGTTACTAATGTCAGCACGTCATCAGCTGTTGGGGTCAGTTACTAATTGTCAGTCACGTCATTCAGTACTGGCCTGTTCTAATTGTCAGGCCCACTGTCATTCAACCTGTTGCTGGTCTGTTACAATTGTCAGCCACTGTCATTCAGCAATGTGCTGGTCTGTTACAATTGTTCAGCCATGTCATTCAGTCTGTTACCTGTCTGTTACTATTGTCAGCCACTGTCATTCGTCTGTTACTGGTCTGTTACTATTTGTCAGCCACTGTCATTCAGCCTGTTGCCTGTCTGTTACTAATTGTCAGCCACTTTCATTCAGCCCGTTGCCTATCTGTTACTAATTGTCAGCCCCTGTCATTTAGCCTGTTGCCTGTCTGTTACTAATTGTCAGCCACTGTCATTCAGCTGTTGTTGGTCTGTTACTAATTGTCAGCCACTGTCATTCAGCCTGTTGCCTGTCTGTTACTAATTGTCAGCCCCTGTCATTCAGCCTGTTGTTGGTCTGTTACTAATTGTCAGCCACTGTCATTCAGCCTGTTGTTGGTCTGTTTCTAATTGTCAGCCACTGTCATTCGCCTGTTGTTGGTCTGTTACTAATTGTCAGTCACTGTCATTCAGCCTGTTGCTGGTCTGTTACTAAATTTTCAGTCACTGTCATCGCCCATTGCCTGTTGTTACTAATTGTCGTCACTGTTTATTCAGCCTGTTGCCCGTCTGTTACTAATTGTCAGTCACTGTATTCAGCCTGTTGCTGGGCTGTTACTAATTGTCAGTCACTGTCATTCAGCCCATTGCCTGTCTGTTACTAATTGTCATTCACTGTCATTCAGCCTGTTGCCTGTCTGTTTCTAATTGTCAGTCACTGTCATCAGCCCGTTGCTGGTCTGTTACTAATTGTCAGTCACTGTCATTCGCCTATTGCCTGTCTGTTACTAATTGTCAGTCCCTGTCATTCAGCCCGTTGCCTGTTGTTACTAATTGTCAGCCACTGTTTATTCAGTCTGTTGCCTGTTACTATTGTCAGCCACTGTCATTCAGTCTGTTTCTGGTCTGTTACTAATTGTCAGTCATTGTCATTCAGCCTGTTACTGGTTGTTACTAATTGGGCAGCCACTGTCATTCGCCTGTTATGGTCTGTTACTAATTGTCAGCCATGTCATTCAGTTGTTGTTGGTCTGTTACTAATTGTCAGCCACTGTCATTCAGCCTGTTACCCGTTGTTACTTATTGTCAGCCACTGTCATTCAGCCTGTTGCCTGTCTGTTACTAATTGTCAGCCCCTGTCATTTCAGCCTGTTGCTGGTCTGTTACTAATTGTCAGCCACTGTCATTCAGTCTTTTTACTGGTCTGTTACTAATTGTCAGCACTGTCATTCAGCCTGTTGCTGGCCTGTTACTAATTTTCAGCCACTGTCATTCAGTCTGTTACCTGTCTGTTACTAATTGTCAGCCCCTGTATTCAGTCTGTTACCTGTCTGTTACTAATTGTCAGCCACTGTCATTCGTCTGTTGCTGGTCTGTTACTAATTGTCAGCCACTGTCATTCAGCTGTTGTTGGTTGTTATAAATTTTCCGCCACTGTCATTCAGCTTTTTGCCTGTCTGTTACTAATTGTCAGCCACTGTCATTCAGTCTGTTACTAATTGTCAGCCATTGTCAATCAGCCTGTTTCTGCTGTTACTAATTGTCAGCCACTGTCATTCAGCTGTTGTTGGGCTGTTACTAAATTTTCAGGCACTGTCATTCAGTCTGTTACTAAATTGTCAGCCCCTGTCATTCAGTCTGTTAACCTGTCTGTTACTAATCGTCGTCACTGTCATTCAGCCCGTTGCTGTCTGTTACTAATTGTCAGCCACTGTCATTCAGCCTGTTACTGGTCTGTTACTAATGTCAGCCACTGTCATTCAGCCCGTTGTGGTCTGTTACTAATTGTCAGTCACTGTCTGTCACGTGTGAGTACACCTGACGGGGTTTTTTTTTATACAGGAAATGTGCAGTGGCAGAAACGGAGCGATCACTCTATCCCTCACACCACCAGACCACAGAGGAAGAGGTTTTGACAATAGTTTTATTCACATTACCACACTCACTCGCACTAGCATCCCGAAGGGGTATGGGTCATAACAAAGAAGAGAAAAGATAGCCGAGAGAGGAAAAGAAAGAAAAAAAAATGGGGCATAGAAAAGAAAGGCACTATTCAGAACTAACTGACTTAGGGGACAAAGTAAATTGAATAGACCACAAAAACCCTCCAATGTCCCGGGATCCCGCTACTGTCCCAACCTAACCCACTAAACCACTACAAGAACATTCAGCAAAATAACAGAAGAAAGACAGTATTAGAAACAATGCTGCATCCAACAGGACCTAATCAACTAGAAGTAAACAAAACAAAACAAGAAAAAACAACAAAACGAATCAGTGACCGGCTTTAAACCCACGCACACGCACGCCAGACCCACACCCACACCACACAAAAAATGGAACTCAACTCTCCGAGTCCATGAACCGAGGAGGTTCGTATAAGGAGGTGGATCCTGTAGAGGGGTGACGCTCGTAGTGGGCTGGTCTTC
Source organism: Conus ventricosus (assembly GCA_018398815.1). Lineage (NCBI taxonomy): Eukaryota > Metazoa > Mollusca > Gastropoda > Neogastropoda > Conidae > Conus > Conus ventricosus. Next base: position 10,042 of record JAFLJL010017014.1, read on the forward strand.
CAATCCGAGGTGAAGCAGGTGTCTCAGCAAGGAGACGAGGTTCACCTCCAGTCCGCAAGCTGGAAAGCGACTGGTGCCTGAACGCAGGATGCTGACTGCAGGGTCCGTGGATGCTGGCCTTCCAGCAGCCAAAGACCGGAGCTGCAGCTTTAGAAAAAACAGGCAAAACAAATCCCGCCCTACGGCGGAGATCAGTCCCCAGATGAGTAGTCATCACCCTATAGTCCTTGTCAGTGTGTGGCAACATAGTGGGTCCGGCAGTGCGTCAAGTGTGAAGGGTCACAATGCCGTAATAAGGTCAACAATGTCTGTCACTATAAAAGGGCAGATAAACTATAATAACTTCTTCCCCTTTTCCTTTTGCTTTTCTCTGACCTGTACTAAGGATGATTTCCTTAGTCAACAACAGCTCCAATGAATAAAAACAATTAGAATTCATCCACACGTCTGTCACCCAAACATATAAGACAATGACACGAGAACGGAACCACATGTGGGGCGATACGGCAGGAATTCCAACTCCACGGTCTAAATGACTAGCCGTTCGGACGCTCATGCTTTCAACGATCCGTCTCGTGTCTGTGAAGCAACAAGGAAAATGAAACTAACATTTCTGACATCCCTCCGGCCCAAATCATATATTGAGCAAGATAAGCATCGACTCAACCTGTGTAATCAGAAAACAACAAACACAGCTTCCATTGACTGAAATGAAGGGATATCATAAAGTACGCGATTTTCAACTTAGTCCAAAGTAACAGAATCCCTAGCCACTAAGGACCAAAAACACAATTAAAGATAATGCGTTTCTACAATTCTACAACAAGACGCATATTTCGATACCATTTCCATACCTGCCCCCCTCCTTTGGAGCAGTTACACACAGAAAAGGTGTGTCCGAGCCAACAGCACATGAAGGCAGAAGAAAAACCTCTCAACCGCTGAAAGGTTAGAAAACCCAAATAAAACAAAACTGTCCAAAACAGACCATTAATTTACCAAAATGGCGGGTGGGCGAGGTGAGAAACGGTTCGCTCCCCAGTCCAATGAAGGATGGCAGCCGTAACTGTGCCGGTCCACACCGAAGGGACTCCAGGTCAGGGACGACCCAAGGTGGTTCTTCTAGCTGGCAGGGACAGGGATCCCCGAGGTGTCCAGTGGAATACTTTCCTACCCGTTGAAGGGTGAAAGACTCTTCCACACAAAATCCACACCGAAGTGGATGAAGAAAAGGGGTCCAGCTAGCAGAGATGGAGATCTCTCCGACTCGACGGTCCGTCAATGAGTGCCACACCACTAGCCTAACAAAGATGGCAACAGGTAACAAAACAGCTCACCTGTGGCACCTGACACAGCTGATGAATCACGTGGAAAACGATAAAAGAACAGAAAAAGAAGGCTTTAAAGAAAAAATAATGAAGAGAAATATTGGAGGATGGGAGCAAAATGCACGGACGTAGCGCACCCGGGATGACACAAATAACACATGGGTCAACACCCGGCCAATGTAGTGAAGATGTCACTGGTAACACTCCACTTTATACTGGGTTTGAGAAGAAATGATTCATCTTCTAAACCAAAAGTATTCTCGTCCGTGACACTGTCATTCAGCCTGTTACCTGTCTGTTACTAATTGTCAGCCACTGTCATTCAGTCTGTTACCTGTCTGTTACTAATTGTCAGCCACTGTCATTCAGCCTGTTACTGGTCTGTTACTAATTGTCAGTCACTGTCATTCAGCCTGTTACCTGTCTGTTACTAATTGTCAGCCACTGTCATTCAGCCGGTTGCTGGTCTGTTACTAATTGTCAGTCACTGTCATTCAGCCTGTTACCTGTCTGTTACTAATTGTCAGTCATTGTCATTCAGCCTGTTGCTGGTCTGTTACTAATTGTCAGCCACTGTCATTCAGTCTGTTACCTGTCTGTTACTAATTGTCAGCCACTGTCATTCAGTCTGTTGCTGGTCTGGTACTAATTGTCAGCCACTGTCATTCAGCCTGTTGCCTGTCTGTTACTAATTGTCAGTCACTGTCATTCAGCTGTTGCTGGTCTGTTACTAATTGTCAGCCACTGTCATTCAGCCTGTTACCTGTCTGTTACTAATTGGCAGCCACTGTCATTCCGCCTGTTGCTGGTCTGTTACTAATTGTCAGCCACTGTCATTCAGCCTGTTGCTGGTTCACCTGGTTGACCTTTCACCTTTGCTCCATTGCCGTTGTCTGCTCTTCTGTTTCATGTTTGATGTTTCCAGATGTACAGGCATTAAACACGAGGACTCCCCCCAATGCGATGGCAAAGGTTTACAGTCAAATGGAAAGCTTCACTGTGACAGGATGAGGCACAGTACAGGAGCTGGGTGATCTGCCCTGGGTACATAAAGGTAAGAGACAACAGGAAAGGGAGAGTGGACACTTAGCAAGGCTTTCTTTGTCTGTCATTAATGTCTGCCCTTGGTACATAAAGGTAAGAGACAACAGGAAAGGGAGAGTGGACACTTAGCAAGGCTTTCTTTGTCTGTCATTGACTGTCTGGCCTTGGTAGACAGGGATAGTAGACACTTAGCAAGGCTTTCTTTGTCTGTCATTTGATGTCTAGCCTTGGTACATAAAGGTAAGAGACAACAGGAAAGGGAGAGTGGACACTTAGCAAGGCTTTCTTTGTCTGTCATTGACTGTCTGGCCTTGGTAGACAGGGAGAGTGGACACTTAGCAAGGCTTTCTTTGTCTGTCATTGATGTCTAGCCTTGGTACATAAAGGTAAGAGACAACAGGAAAGGGAGAGTGGACACTTAGCAAGGCTTTCTTTGTCTGTCATTGATGTCTAGCCTTAGTAGACAGGGAGAGTGGACACTTAGCAAGGCTTTCTTTGTCTGTCATTGATGTCTAGCCTTGGTAGACAGGGAGAGTGGACGACACTTAGCAAGGCTTTCTTTGTCTGTCATTGATGTCTAGCATTGGTAGACAGGGAGAGTGGACACTTAGCAAGGCTTTCTTTGTCTGTCATTGATGTCTAGCCTTGGTAGACAGGGAGAGTGAACGACACTTAGCAAGGCTTTCTTTGTCTGTCATTGATGTCTAGCCTTGGTAGACAGGGAGAGTGGACACTTAGCAAGGCTTTCTTTGTCTATCATTGACTGTCTGGCCGCATGAAGACAACTGTCACACTGTCACTTTTGCACACATGCATTCATGACAGCATTTTACTCCATACGCACACGCAATCCTTCCAATCAACCAAAAGGCGCACTCCCGAATGTTTTTCTTCTCCCCTCTCCTTCAGGGAAACACACTTTACTAAATCACATTAAACAATTTATAAACAGATTTTATACATGCATCCTTGTAACCAATTTTCCCAGTTACATCAATACACGTTTCTGTAAAGTCATGGCCTTCACATAACACTGGCCCAAGATCCAGACCAGGAGAATAAATAATTCTTGCACTCCTTGATGCTATACCTGCATCAGATGCAAGACTCGTTTCATACGGTCAGGTTTCCCTGTCTCTCTCAGACATCGTTTCGCCCCCTTGAATTCTCCCGTCGTCAATGGAGAGATGACGAATTCCAACTCATCTCCCTGGAGTCTTTACTTGCTGGGGCTGAACTACCCGTGTGTTCCCCACACCATGGCCATCTTTAACCACCTCACGGGGTGAAAGGTGAAGGGCGAAGGGTGAAGGGCTGAAACACGAATAAGGTTCGTGTAAATAACCTGCTTCTTAATTCAACATATGAATTCTTTCTTTCTCTTTTCTTTAAGTTTTCCCCTGTAGCTTTCCCCAACTATCTATCGCTCACCTGGTAATGACTGGTCAGCAGTGAGGACCAGCGTCCTGACAGGTTCGAGTCTCTAGGCCATCTGGTACTAATTGTCAGCCACTGTCATTCAGCCTGTTCTTGGTCTGTTACTAATTGTCAGTCACTGTCATTCAGCCTGTTGCTGGTCTGTTACTAATTGTCAGTCACTGTCATTCAGCTATTGCCTGTCTGTTACTAATTGTCAGTCACTGTCATTCAGCCTGTTGCCTGTCTGTCACACAAAATCCACACCGAAGTGGATGAAGAAAAGGGGTCCAGCTAGCAGAGATGGAGATCTCTCCGACTCGACGGTCCGTCAATGAGTGCCACACCACTAGCCTAACAAAGATGGCAACAGGTAACAAAACAGCTCACCTGTGGCATCTGACACAGCTGATGAATCACGTGGAAAACGATAAAAGAACAGAAAAAGAAGGCTTTAAAGAAAAAACAATGAAGAGAAATATTGGAGGATGGGAGCAAAATGCACGGACGTAGCGCACTCGGGATGACACAAATAACACATGGGTCAACACCCGGCCAATGTAGTGAAGATGTCACTGGTAACACTCCACTTTATACTGGTTTTGAGAAGAAATGATTCATCTTCTAAACCAAAAGTATTCTCGTCCGTGACAACACCCCCCAACCAAAGAGGCTTGTGCCACTGAGGCACAACCTATCACAGCCTCCAATACGTTCTGTACACCCTTACATTCTCATACAATGTAAACGTTCCTTACTTGAACCTTGACCCGTTACGCCATCCGGCTGAGGTAATCAGCCATCATCATCATCGTCATAGTCATCAGTGTCATCATCCAGTGCCTCTCTGGGCACACCATTGCTAACTGGGGCACTGGAGATGGGTGTCCTGACGCACTGCATCAGCTGGCTTTATCTGCATCTTGAATTCCTCCAGGCCACCACCTGGGTCGATGACGTTCAGGGTCTGGAAGCACAGTGCGTAGAATTCCAGGGCCTTGGCATGGCAGACCAGCTCAGTGTTGACCAACTCTGTCAGCACTTTCTTCATGTCGGTGATCTCGGCCTGAAAGCTGTGAACCTGTTGCTCCAAGGCGTGCTGACTACGAGAAGCTTCCTCACTGGCCCTCTGTAAGTCTGAGTCAACCTGCACAATTTGCTGTCGGTTCTGTGGCGTCTTCAGCTTGATCTGTTCCAGCTTCCTCTTCTGCATGGCTTCCTTGGACTGGGCATCGAAGGTTCCTTTCCAGTCATTCTTGGTCTGTTCGCACAACAGTCCGTATCCACTGGAATTACACACCTCTTTCTTTTCCAGTCGATTCGCCCGAGCGTCCTTGTAGTCCTGAACAGCCGAAGGACTTTCAGCAAAAGGGGTCATGCCTTTGCCTAGAGAAGGGTTCCATTTCACATGTTCAGCGTTCTCTGCTATTCCTGGCCAGTAAAAGTCTTGCTGGATTCTCTCCAGGGTCGGACGTATTCCCAAATGTCCTGCCATATCGTGGCCTAGGCGCAATACAGTACTGCAGAGAGCTTCAGGTGCGACAAGTGGAGTGGCAGACGCAGTAGATGACGTATGACGTCCGTGCACCAGTCCCTTGCGTCTCACGAACTCTACCGCGCTGCTGCGGGACGTCCTTGCTGGCTCCCCAACCAAACTCTGGATGTTGTAGAGGGATGGATCCTTTGTTCGCACACTGCGTACAGTTGAGGGATCCTTGGTCAAGGTGCCATGCCGAGTCAGGGGCTTCAGGAGGGGTTTCAGGGCCTCTTTCTCTCTCTGTGCTTGGGAACGCGTGGTGGCAGCCACAAATACTTCTGCTGGTAACTCTGATGAAATCTCCCGACGTTGACCATCACCAAAGCACACTGAATTGCCAATCAGTAGGGAGTACGCAGGTCGCTGAAGGGCGACTGCCCACACCTTTCCTTTAAAGTATGGCGTAGAGACATCTACCAATACTGTAGATCGTTTTGCCCTGAAGGATGACTCGATTCCTGACACTTGGCAGTCTTCCCCTCGAGGTGCCTCACAAGGGACTAACTGCTCGTCAATGAAGACCGCTGTGGCTCCTGTGTCCCTAATAGCCTCCACTTTCTTGCACACACCACCGATGGGAAGGTTGGATATGATGGGGTCATGACTTCGTTCTCTCCAAATGCCACCCTAACGTGCGAAACATCGAATTTTGCCTTGTCCTTCCTCTTGGGACAATCCCGAACGAAATGTCCCTTTTCCCACAGAGGAAGCAAAGTTTGGGCTTGGCTCCGATGTTCCTGGAATTGCTGAGGACATCGCTTTTGGAGGGTGACGACGGTTTGAAGTCATGTGACTCCCGATCAGCGGGTTTCCTACTTGTCCCTGGCGCAGGCATACGATAGTGACGACGCGCATCTGCGAAGGCTTCAGCAATCTCGATTGCCCTGGCGAATGTCTTTGGTTTCTCCTCACCCAACTTGAACTGCAGTTCCTGTGATACCGAATTCATGAGTTGCTCCAAGAGGAAACAATCCTTCAATTCCATTTCTGAGGCTTCAATCCAATATTCCATAGTGCGATGGAGGCGTTCCCCGAACTGGTGAAAAGTCTCCTCTGAAGGTTTCCTCATGGTGCGAAACTGCTTTCTGTAGGACTCAGCAGTCATGTGCAGTCTCCGGCGAAGAGCCGCTTTTAACTCGGTGTAGGAAGCTCCGGGTGGAATGTCCACAAACGCTTCCTTAGCCTTCCCCGTCAGGCTACTAATGAGGTAGAGGGCTTTACTCTGGTCGTTTAGTTGGTACGCAGCGGCAACCGCCTCAAAGTGCTCGATGTAGGTATCTATGTTATCGCTAGCACTGTACACTGGCATATGTAGCTTGGGCGGAGCCACCAGAATAACCAGGCCCTGATGAAAATCCGCTATTTCCCGATGGTCAGAGCCATGCTCGGAAGCAACCACAGACTGTGTTTCGGGTGCATCTAACTGTCGAACTACTTCGGCCCGGAGTCTTTCTCTTTCCTCCTCCAAACGAGCCTCAAAGTCCAACTCTTTCTGTTTCTGGGCCTCCCTTTCTAACTGTTCTCTCTTTTCTTTCGACTCTCGCTCCAGTCTCCTTTCCTCCATCTCCTCTCTCCATCGCCTTTCCTTTTCCTCTCTCTCCAACCTCCTCTCCTCCATCTCCCTTTTCTCCTTCGCCTCTCTCTCTTCCTTTTCCATTTTCCACCGTCTCTCTTCTTTAGCTTCTCTCTCCTCCTTTTCCAATTTCTCTTTCGCCTCTCTCTCTTCCTTTTCCCTTTTCCACCGTCTCTCTTCTTTGGCTTCTCTCTCCTCCCTCTCCAGTCTCCTCTCCTCCCGCTCTCTTCTCTCTCTTGCCTCTCTTTCTTCCCTCTCAATCCTCATCAACATAAGAGGATCCATGGGTGGTGGTCCAGGAGGACGAGGCATAGGCGAAGGCCGAAAGCGGAAGTCATCTTGCAGATACAGCGGAGGGCGAAATCCGAGACCGGTGTAGGCAGAGGTCGTCTCGGAGAGAGTGACCCAGGAGGGGTCATCTCCTGTATTGTGGACATTGCGGTGACTGGAGGACGAGTCCCACCAGAAGAGAACACGACCTGGGTAGTAGGGCCAGTCGTCGCCTGAGTCATGGGGCTCCCCATCCCTGGTAGGATTCCTACACCTCGAGTCTGAGAACGTGTGATCCGGCGCACGTCGTCTACGTGTTCCATAACTTACAGTACACCTCACAATACACGAAGTCACCGAATCACTAAGTGATAAACAAGATTTGCACAGCCACGCAGAACTCCGACGAACGAAATCCCACGAAGGTTCCGACGTGTGTATCTGTCCGGCGCATTTTTCCGATTTGCGCTATCTTAAGATTGCGCAGCGCGTTTTTACGATCCTTAAATTGCGCACCGATCTTAAGATCGCGCAAGGTGCTGGTGGACCAGTTTTGGCCCCTATTACAATGATTACTGGGCCTAATAGGCTATGTCATCGATGTTGTTTCTCATCGTTTTTATGGTGTGAGTTGAATAGCCTACATGATTCTTTGCAACACCAAATGGAATGTATGGGCTGCATTTTATGTCAAAATCGTGGGTATATGATGTTGGGGTTAGAGTGTCGCTCGATCGATTGTTGGTTGATTGCACTTAAATATTTTTAGTTCAACTTTTCAGATCGAACAGCCATTCTTCAACTTCAAGAGCATCGTGACTTATAGGAGTCTACAAGTTACAACCTCGACTTTCCCCTTCTTACATTGTAAACGAACATTTTTATTATTACATTAAGTGCTGTAGAATAAATAAAATCCTCATTTTAATTTATCATATAATTATTTATTATATAATTTATTATGCCTAACAACAAGTGATACGTCTTTAGTCTAATCAGAGGAAACGCCGGCAACGCCTAACTACGCTAGGTGCTAAGAACTGAGATGTATTCAGTGATACGTCTTTAGTCCAATCAAAGGAAACGCCGGCAACGCCTAACTACGCTAGGTGCTAAGAACTGAGATGTAATCAGTGATTAGCTGATGAGATTGTGAATTTGCTCAGTAATTCGCACTTTGAGTCAAAAAAGTAATTTGTAACTGTTGATTACCTGACAAGTATTCACGGTTTACCAGGATAGTATATAAAGACCAACTTGGATTGAACTTCACTGCACTTCCATGAGTCAAGTCATCTAGACCAGAGTCATCATGAAGAGCAAAGAGATGTCATTTGAGCCGTTAAAGGAGCATATGCAGACTACAACAGAGACGTTACTTCAAGCTAAGACAACTTACGTCATTTCAAGGGACAAGTACGACAGAGTGGTTGACTACTTGAATACTGACGGAAAGGTTACGCCCCACTTCAAAGCATGGATAAAGAAAAAGAAGTTCGCCATCCAGAATATCCCAGCCTTGGATATCGAGAACACCCTGGTTGTTCCTGGTGACGAAAAGGATGATGCGCTTCGCCTTGGCAATTTCAAGCGAGTCATTTCAGCCGACAAGATGTTCAATGTGGTGCAGCAGATCCACTGCACTGAGCTACAACACGCCGGTTACAAGAAGACGTTGGAGAAAGTGCAGAGGATGTTTCATGGGATCCCAAGAAGTTACGTCCAGGAGTTTTGCAAGAACTGCCCAGTCTGCCAGTTGTCCGTGCCTCAGACCGTCAGACCACCCCTACGCCCCATCCTCACCAGCGGCTTCCTCAACCGAGTTCAAGTGGATTTGATAGATATGCGGCATGATCCCGACGGAGACTTCAAATGGATCGGCCACTTCATGGACCACTTCTCTAAATACGTCATCTTTCCACTAAAGCAGAAGACAGCACAAGAGGTTGCAGAGAAACTCCAAGAACGGGTGCTGAGCTATCTTGGTGTTCCAAAGATCTTCCACAGCGATAACGGAAGGGAATTCGTCAACGAATTACTACATGCTCTTTTTGAACAGTGGGGTGGAGACGTGATTTTCGTCAGAGGTCGACCCCGACATTCCCAGAGTCAGGGACTCATCGAGAACGGCAACAAGACGCTGGAGAGTCGAATTGCGGCAATGAAGGCAGAGAAGGCTATCAAGGACAATGCACCATGGGCGAGCTGGCTACCACGAATCCAGTACGGGCTGAACGTCACTGTCCAAGAATCTATAAAAGAGACGCCGTATGCCGTAGTTTTTGGACAGCAGCCACAGTCGTCATTCGTTCCGGGCTTGAAAGTACACATAGTGGATGAAGAGGACATGGACGGGATAGTTGAACCAACCGAGGAAGCCCCAGAAGAGAGCAGCAGCACCAACAGACCAAGGCCAATACCAGCACCAAGAAGGAAGACAGAGACCAGCCAAGCCACCACAGCCAACAGCCAGGAGAGACCAATACCGGCTCCAAGGAAGAAGATCAGCCAAGTCCCCACCGATGAGCACCGCCAAGATGAGCACCGCCAAGATGTCCACCGCCAAGATGCCCACAGCCAAGATGCCCACAGCCAAGATGACCATTGCCAAGATGACAACAACCAAGATGACAACAACCAAGATGATGACAACCAAGATGATGACAACGCAGATTTCGATGAAAGATCAGCCCAAGTCCATCCCTGCAGCTTCACCGAATACAGAGAGAAAGCCATGAAGAACTACAAGGCCAACGCAGAACGCATGAAGGAGTCGTACCGAAAGAGAAAACGAATTCAAGTCGTCGAGTTTGTAGTCGGGGAACACGTCACAGTTGATGTTCCAAAACTTGACAGATCGTGCAGCAACCCCAGGCGCCTACCAGCCATGATCTACAAAATCACAGGAGAAACGGACAGGCGTTACCATCTTGCAACGGAGTTCGGGACGCTGAAAGGAACGTATCAAGGTGGTGACCTAATGCCATTTACGGGGGAAATGACACCAAACTACAGGCAGGAAACGATGCTACGAGAGGCAGCGAGGAGAGCCTATCCAAAAAAGCTTCAATCGAAACGATGCGGCTGCACATCCCGGTGCACAACAGCCAGATGTCCATGCAAGAAACAAGGGGAAGAATGCACAACTCACTGTCATCCAAGCCATGCATGCAACAATCGCCAGAGAACTAAAGATGCCACTTCGACGCAACACCCTATGTTCAAAGTTGGTCCCACGAACTGGTTGACTGATCGCCACATGGAAGAAGCAAGTCGCCTAATCAAGATGATAGATCCGTCCCTCTCCGGTCTCAACTCTCCACTACAGTTGGCAGTAGCGCCAGAAAAGACCAACAAACCAACAGCGAAGTTCATCCAATTCGTCCACACGAATCGTAATCATTGGGTTACAGTTTCCAACGTCAACGCCAAAACTGCCGATTCCGTCACCGTCTACGACTCGTACCACAAAGGAAGAGTATCAAGCGCGCTACGACATTCGATTGCGAAATACGTCAGATCTACTGAAGACAACCTAACGATCAAACTCGCAAACGTGCAGCAACAGAAGAATTCAAACGACTGTGGACCATTCGCCATCGCTTTCGCCGTTTCCCTGGCGTATGGAGAAGACCCAGTTCAAATCAAATGATTGAATGCGAACGTTGTCTACGGTGGTTTCATTTTAAGTGTTGTGGACATTAAAGAGGACAGTGACTGTGTGAGTGATTGGACTTGTAAATCATGTAATTAGGCCAGTGAATGTGAAGGAAGTTGTTCCCTATTTTTACTATTTTAATGCTAGGCCAAGTGAAAGATACAAGTTTTAATATGACTCTAATTGTGTACCAGTATCATGTGTAATTTATGAAATGTATTGTATTTTCAATTGTAGGCCTACTGTATTTGAAACATTGTATTATATTTTAAACATTGTATTGTATTTTAAACATTGCATCAGAATGTAACATGTATTTCAAATAACTGTGTATCGGGTGTAATTGAGGAAATTTACTAGCCTATTGTATAGAAACAATCATGTAAATATTATGTATACAATAAAAACAACAACTAAGACATCTTTTTGAAAAATCATATACTTTTGTTCAATTCTTCAAGTCAATGAAGAGGATTACAGTATAACAATCAAATTCGGACTCATCACTGTGAGCCTGTATCACTCTTCAGTCAGTAGTGAACCTGAAAAGAAAGAGAAGAATTGAAAATGAAGTGATCATGAGAAGACCACCTAACAACCCCCCCCCTCCCCCACACCCCAAGAAGCAGTGATGAGATGAGCCCTCAACTGCACATACCCCACCCCACCCCAACATACATAGTACTAATATTCCCAAAATCGAGCAGTGAGCCTTGAGTGAGCCCGTCATTATTGAACTTATTACCACGTCAGCATGCCATAGGTACTAACGAGTGTTGCGAAGAATTCGTCAGGCCATACGTTGAACGTCAGGCCAGTTTGAACGTCGTCATTTTATACCATCTGAAGACTGCGCAGCATCATTAAAATGCGCAAGACAACCCTTGCGCGATCTTAAGATCGGTGCGCAATTTAAGGATCGTAAGAACGCGCTGCGCAATCTTAAGATAGGACCGATCGGTAATTAGCGCGGAACATATCCACTTCGCACTTAGTACCACAGTAGACTACTTCGAAGGCCACAAAGTATTTGAACCCACCACAAGCCAATAGTACAGGACGATACTAAATGGATATAAATCCAAGACTCTGTGAATAGTCACTAGGTTTGAAGAGAACTATCTCAAATTTCCAGAGGGAAAAACGCACTATCTTAAACCAGTGAGTCATATAGGGTAACACCAGCACGATGGTTAACCCACCCTCACCGAGAATGACAACACTCACTGAAAGATAATGAATGAGAAATGACGTAAGGGTTGATGTCAGTCAAACATGCATGGACAACCCTAACAAAACACCACGAGGAAGTGCTTTTATCCAACGAACCAAGAGTGGTCCACCAACAATATTTCCTCCAAAGTCCAAGTTCTACAAGATAGAACCACAAAAGTCAAAGTCCAAGAATGGGAACCGAAACTGTGTAAGCTCACAACGTATCAGCAATTCCAATCCGCTAAATTGCAGCTGTATTCCCACGAGACTGAAATACGGAGTAGTAACACTCCACAAATATACTAAGGAGCAATAACTGTACATACTCCCTGGAAGGAAATGACAAAGTCTACTTCG
>JAFLJL010017016.1:5000-26444 GCA_018398815.1 Conus ventricosus
TGAAGAGCTCCTGACTGACCCAGTGTGCCCTCCCTGATCCATCTAGTGAAGAGCTCCTGACTGACCCTGTGTGCCCTCCCTGATCCATCTAGTGAAGAGCTCCTGACTGACCCAGTGTGCCCTCCCTGATCCATCTAGTGAAGAGCTCCTGACTGACCCAGTGTGCCCTCCCTGAATCCATCTAGTGAAGAGCGCCTGGTGTAGCATTATGAGACGTGGACAGTCGTCACTGATCCATCTAGTGAAGAGCGCCTGGTGTAGCATTATGAGACGTGGACAGTCGTCACTGATCCATCTAGTGAAGAGCGCCTGGTGTAGCATTATGAGACGTGGACAGTCGTCACTGACCATCTAGTGAAGAGCGCCTGGTGTAGCATTATGAGACGTGGACAGTCGTCACTGATCCATCTAGTGAAGAGCGCCTGGTGTAGCATTATGAGACGTGGACAGTCGTCACTGCGCGCTACATGCCAATCACAGACCCACCTCTTCCCCACGTTCCCCAGTCCTTCCCCTTTCCACACAGCATCCTCCCTGACTCCTCTCCCTGCTGCGCACCACTTCAACTCCATATTTCACACGTGCAGGGGGGGTGGTTAATGTGGGCGCAGAAACGTCAAATGCTGTATCTACTGGCAGATCCTACCGTGTCAGGCAATTCCTGGTCTCTGCTGAAAAATGGGCCCCGCGCGCGGCGCGCGCGCGTGCGCGCGCGTGTGTGTGTGTGTGTGTGGTGGGTTGTGTGTGTTTTGTTCTGAATGTATATATGTATGTACACTCACGGGGATGTTTGAAATTTGTAGGGAAAGGTGAAGTTTGGCGGACTGTTTCGTAGTACTTTTTGTTAATTTGTGAGGTACTGAAGACTTTATGTCTTAATTTTGAGTTTCACATTGCGCATTCTCTCTCTCTCTCTCTCTCTCCTCTCTCTCTCTCTCTCTCTCTCTATATATATATATATATATATATATATAATTATATATATAATAAAAACTAATAAATTCCAAGGATAAGTACCGAGCACCTTTCCCAGCAACTTACAAGCAGGCTGGTGTTGCAATGACTGCAAGAAAAAATCGATTATAACAAAGCTCGCTCTTATGTCTTAGATTGAAAAAATGGGGGAAGAGTTAAGCATTCATACTGCAGTGGTAGATAATTCTGCCTAACTAACAGTAATGGTTGAGTGGGTGAAGGGGGAAAAATAAAATAAATGCTTCTCAAAATAGCCTTCAGCAAGCTTATAGTCTCCAAAAGGGAGAACATCTCCAATGGGGAGGAAACTCACAAACATATAAACTCCTGGTCAGATACCAATATTTCGAAACCTGATTGTTTCTCCTCATGACCGCGGGAAAGTGGTAATTTGATCCTCTGCCTTTTCGGTTTTAAGAAGAATCTATCCCAGAAAAAGGCTGGTGTGCAATACCGTAGTATGTTTGGGTGAGTTTTCAAAAACAACCAAAGGTGCCCCCCAAAAAAGCAAAAGAATATATATAATATAAAATATAATATATTTTATATATATAAAATATATATATATATATATATATATATATAATAGATAAAACAGTTAAAAGAGGGAAACTTAAAACTATCTACAAATTTGTTTCAAGCGTGTTGCGCTGTCATCAGGATGTTCTCTGCCCGCCCACCGCCGATGTTATATAGCGTGTGGGCTCCCGTTTTCGGTTGCTTTCACGTGCAGGTTGGCTGCACGTGTTTTTTGGGGGGCTTTCAGGTTTTTGTTTTGAGTGTGTTCACTAACAACGATTTCCATTTATGCCTGCAGTTGTTTACTATTTCTGTTTTGGTGTTTAAAGTTGCTAAGTGTGATTTGCATAGTATTAACCATTTTTCAGTTAAACATAGGTTTGCACCTTTTTGAAACTTTTGCTGTATGGTGATGCTCTTTTTATGATTTTCCAGGATATATTGTAGCTTGTTTTTGCGTCTTAAGTTTCCAGATATATTTGCTCAGTTCTGTTTGGTTTTTATATTTTTCTTTATTAAATGACTCTTTGGGGGTTTGCATATCTGGTTTTGAAGTGGTTTCAGTGATCCCTATGTATGTTTCTTTTTCATTTTCTGATGTCACAGTAGCCTGGTATACAATGTTGTTGTGAAGACATTTATTGTTTAGTGGGCACTGTTCCTTTCTGGTGCAATTGCAAGATTTCCTTTCTTCACCCTTCTTTGCTGTGTTGATTTTCATTTTGTTGGATGCGTCAGTTAGGTTTTTGAGGTTGGGCATACATGAGTACGATAGTTTGACAGTGTTTTTGTTAATTATTTTGGACAGTTTGTGTTCTTTTGGAAATGAAGTTGTTTAGGATTTTGAAGAATTCTTTCCCTAGTTTGTTTTGAGTTTCCCGTCGTATGGGGGGTTATCATATGATTTTCTTTTCCTATTTTTCTTGCTTTTATTTGTGTTGCTGTCTGGGTTGTATTGTAATTTGTAATTGTATCCACTTGTTTGTTAGTGCCTCCTGGTATTCTACTGCTGCATTGTTGAACACTCTCTCACTGCATGACAGGTTTGATAGTCTCTTGTTTATGCCATGGGGTATGGTCTTTGTCACACTGTCACTTTTGCCCGCACGCATTCATGACAGCATTTACTCCATACGCATACGCAATCTTTCCAATCAACCAAAAGGCGCACTACCGAATGTTTTCTTCTCCCCCTCTCCTTCAGGAAAAACACTTTACTAAATCACATCAAACAATTTATAAACGGATTTTATACATGTAGCTCTCTTTCCACTGAGAGGCAACTAACTCACGCAAGACTTCATAAAGTCACGCCTTCACACAACATTGGCCCACAAAAAACCAGACCAGGAAATAAATAATTCCAGTACTCACTGATGCCACGCCTGCATCAAACACAAGACTTCATATGGTCGTGCTTTCCCGTCTCTCACAGACATCGTATCACCCCTTTAAATTCTCCCGTCACTGGAGATAGATTTCCAACTTCTCTTCCTCGCCTTCTCCTGTCCCTGGAGAAGTGACGAGTTCCGACTCCTCTCCCTCGACTTCTCCTGACCCTGGAGAGATTACGAGTTCCGACTCCTCTCCCTGGAGTCTTTACTGGTAGGGGCTGAACTACCGGTGTGTTCCCCACACCATGGCCATCTTCAACCACCTCACGGTTGCAAGGTGAAGAGTAAAAGGTGAAGGGTGAAGGGCTGGTAATGACTGGTCAGCAGAGAGGACCAACGTCCTGACAGGTTTGAGTCTCAGGCCATCTGCTGGCTAAAACTGATTCTTTCCTTCCTCCTCCTAGGAGTGCATACTCAGTGTTCAAAACAAACATGACCAGCACCTTACAGCCCTTGTTAAACTATCACTCAGTGGTCACTTTCACCCAATGACCACCCTTCTTTCTTTACTGAGTCATACTCACAATTTTTGGGGACGCCCGCTACACTAGTCAAGCCACACGAATATTCTTCCTTTTTAGTTGTGGCATGGGGAAATGATTCATATCACTAAACTACATGTGATGGAGCGTCACATGCCTTGATGTGAGGCTACGTCACATGACACCCCCCATCCTGGGATGAAAAAATTTTCTCCAGAAAATTTTTTTTTTAAAGGATATACAACTTCACTTAAAACACATCTTCAGCCATGAATCTCAAAATGTGTATCCATCACACATGTTTCACCAAATTAACAATCAACGTATAGAATCAATCATCGTGATCCACCATAAATAGCATATTTCAAACTTTCAGTCTTTCAAAAAAAAAACGAAATTCATAATTGATCACCACATACTCACAAAATACATTTCACAAATTTACATGGATAAAACAATTAGGGATATTAACAATTCAAAGTACAAATTGTCTTCATATATTAAGATGTGAAGCACATATTTTTCCCTTGATCTTTGTCTCACATCATATGTTACAAAACCCTCATGAAAATGAGAATATTTCTAAGTGTAAATGTTTCTCAATAGACATGTAAACAAAATAAACATAATTTAAACATAGTTTTTTCTCCCACATGTAATGTTATAGTCCATTGAAAAGTGAAACATATTTCCATTGTTGACAATTAACTAATGAAAACAATAGGTTTGTCTCACTGCACAATCAAAACATGTGCATATACATTTCTAAAGAGTTATTTGCTCATCACACATACATATATATTCATCTCACAAGCAAGTTAGACTTAAATAGTACATGATGATTTTTTCATTCTTTTCAAAATGGAGTGACTGAAGGCGGCGAACGAAGCAAGATCAGGAATAGAGTTTTAGAACTTACCGCCAATGACATTGACAAACAAAGCACAAGACAAGACACGATGCATTTCAACCACTTGGGTCTTCATCAGGCGAAAAAATAAATCACTTTAACATGTGGAACAGTACAAACTACGAAAAACAAAAAAAGGGAATGAAAAATGACTTATCCGTAATTCTCCATGAAGCGGAAATGACATGAAGGCCAGGGGATTATGGAGAGGAAACAGAGGGGGGGGGGGGGGGGTTGCGTCAGGGGAGGTGTGTGTGTGTGATATGATAGGGTTGTGTGTCTAGTTTATTAGGATGGTATGATATCTTTGTGATGGTTGTGGTAATGGTGGATAGATAATGATGAAAAAAAAAAAAAAAAAAAAAGGAGAAGAAAGGTGTGTGTGTGGGGGGGGATTTAAGGGGAAGGATCAAAACAAAATTAAGATTAGATAGATGGAGGGTTGCTGTAACTACTGTATGAAGTGAGTGAAGAGGATGTGGTGGTGGTGTATGTAAGTGTGTGTGTGTATGTGTGTGTGTTTGGTAGGGGATATTGCCAACTGATGTGGAAGAGGTGGGTATTGTGTGTTTGGTTATTGTTGGATATTGATGCCTTGGGGGGTGTAGTGTGCCCAGTTTGGAAATGAGATGGGATTCTGAGTTGTGCGTTCAAAGCTGTCACTCTGATGACTGCCAGAGTGCCATAACTTTGACATGGTCGATGTTGTGTTGGTGTGGTTGAAGTGTAGGGCGACGGGTTTGGGTCGGTGGTGGCGGATATCAGCCAGATGTTCAGCGATGCGTGTTTCAAGTGTGCGTGACGTTTCCCCTATGTAGATCTTGCCCACACAGCTGGCAGTGGATGGCATATATAATGTTGCGGCTCTGACATGAAAATGTGCGTTTGACTGTGAAGGAGTTTTTGGGGCCCTGTAAGATGGTGTCTGGTTTGGTGAGGGGCAGATTTTGCAGTTGGGTTTGGAGCAGGGGTGAGTACCTGGTGGTGTAGCTGTGGTTCTGTTCAAACTGGATCGCACGAGGAGGTCTTTGAGGTTTTTGTCACGTTTGAATGTGATCATGGGTTTGGTATGGAAGGCGGGTTGTGGGTGGTTTATGTATAATGTGCCAATTGGATTGAGGATCCTAACAGATGGGGAGGGTGTGCGGGTGGTAGAGGAGGTAGGCTGTGGGTCTGTCTGTCTTGGTTGGATGCTGGGTGTCCAGAGCAGATGTTCTGGACACCCAGCATCCAACCAAGACAGACAGACCCACAGCCTACCCCTCTACCACCCGCACACCCTCCCCATCTGTAGGATCCTCAAATCCAATTGGCACATTATACATAACCACAAACCGCCTTCCATACCAAACCCATGATCACATTCAAACGTGACAAAAACCTCAAAGACCTCCTCGTGCGATCCAGTTTGAACAGAACCACAGCTACACCACCAGTACTCACCCCTGCTCCAAACCCACTGCAAAATCTGCCCCCTCACCAAACCAGACACCATCTTACATGGGCCCCAAAAACTCCTTCACAGTCAAACGCACATTTTCATGTCAGAGCCGCAACATTATATATGCCATCCACTGCCAGCTGTTGGCAAGATCTACATAGGGGAAACGTCACGCACACTTGAACACGCATCGCTGAACATCTGGCTGATATCCGCCACCACCGACCCAAACCGTCGCCCTACACTTCAACCACACCCAACACAACATCGACCATGTCAAAGTTATGGCACTCTGGCAGTCACAGAGTGACAGCTTTGAACGCACAACTCAAGAATCCCATCTCATTTCCAAACTGGGCACACTACACCCCAAGGCATCAATATCCAACAATAACCAAACACACATACCCACCTCTTCCACATCAGTTGGCAATATCCCTACCAACACACACACATACACACACACCTTACATACACCACCACCACATCCTCTTCACTCACTTCATACAGTAGTTACAGCAACCCTCCATCTATCTAATCTTAATTTTGTTTTGATCCTGCCCTTAAATCCCCCCACACACACTCCTTTCTTCTCCCTTTTTTTTTTTTCATCATTATCTATCCACCATTACCACAACCATCACAAGATATCATACCATCCTAATAAACTAGACACACAACCCTATCATATCACACACACACACCTCCCTGACGCAACCCCCCCCCCCCCCCCCCCCCCCCCTCTGTTTCCTCTCCCATAATCCCCCTGGCCTCATGTCATTTCCGCCTTCATGGAGAATTACGGATAAGTCATTTTTCATTCCCCTTTTTTTTGTTTTTCGTAGTTTGTACTGTCCCACATGTTAATGTGATTTATTTTTTCGCCTGATGAAGACCCATAGTGGTTGAAATGCATCGTGTCTTGTCTTGTGCTTTGTTTGTCAATGTCATTGGCGGTAAGTTCTAAAACTCTATTCCTGATCTTTTTCATTCTTATGAAAGAATAAAGCAAAGAATAGATATGTAATACATCAACATCAAGTAGTTTTTGCTTGTAAAACATATAGTCACTTCAACAAGCAAATTAAGCATAAATACCACTTGATTTAAATAGTCAGTAGCATACAATGCACTGTCAAATGTCAGCACACCACAATCATAAAGAAAGACAAAAAACAGGAATAGTCTTTCCCTTGAAGATAGTTACATTTGCCATGAATATTCATACACGTGACAATAAATCTGCCATGACATTTTGTGTTCCAGGCACTGGTCAATAGTAAACTGGAATTCTTTAGTCAGTCTATTTCACAAAATAATTTCCTTCTGAGAGCTGACACAGAAGTTCTTCAATGTCTGGGATGGCTCAGCATCGAACACAGTGATCTTATTTACTTCCTGTAATCGATGCAGAAACGCACCGAGCCATCAGTTTGTCCACCAATACAACTGGTGAGCTGTACGGAGATGTAGAAGGTTTCATGACCTTAAATCCAGCATTACTTTGATTTTCTCTCGACAACCTTTTTTTGCAAATGGGAGGGGGTATGGTCTGGTTCGCACTGGTATTTCAGTAGTTAACTGAATACTATGGGGTTCAATACCAGTCACTGTACCTGGGGTATCTGTCAACACATCCTGAAAGTCTTTCAAAATGTCTTTGAGCTGTTCTGTTGACTTGCAGACAATCATTCGCCCAAAACCACATCATCATGGGTTTAACCTTTTATAGACAGAGTAGGAAGGGGTACAACATCATCTGCACGGGTAAAAGTTAACACTCCTACATTTGCTGTTTTCCCCAAACCTTTGACCCTGTCCCTGTACTTTAATTTGGGTACAAAATAAAACTGAAAATTTTCTGTCTTGTTGACATCGGTTTCTGACATAGGACATGCCCTTTCAACTGACTGGTTGAGGGGCAACATTTGTACGTTCAACATTTTCTCAAAAATTTTTCACATGGAAAAAACCTTCCCCGGTTTTTTGCCTTTTTGATCTTTAATTAAACGGCAGAAATTTTTTTCGACCACCTAAAAGGGAAACCCCCCCACATAACACGAAGCTTTTTTAAAATTTTCATCAGTGAGTTTTTAAAAAGGTTTTACCCCCCCTACCCCTAAAGGGAACGTACCTTTGCTTTTCTGTCTGAAAAGACCTTGTAACATCTTTTTTCTATCAGCGACTTTTGACCCAACCCTCACATGCATCCTTAAAACGATTTTTGAAAAATTTTTTCTTTAAACGTTTTGGTAAACAGTTTTACTGTCAGGGAGTCCGTTTTTATTTTCCTTTGTGTATCATTTGTTTCCAAAGGCCCCCTTGGTGATGACCAAAAAGAAGCCCCGAAGGGTGAGAACCCCAGCTTTTTTCGTTGGGCCCTTTCCCTGTAGGGCGAAAAGAAAAGGGCCGGTATGAAACGATCCTTTTTCATGGGTTTTCCGGGCCTTCCCAAACCTTCCTCAACAGGGAAACTTTAACGTTCCATTGAAACGTTAACCTTTGCCATTCAAATTGGGGTTTAAATGGGGGTTGAAATGGAAGAGTTTAAAAAACGGTCTGTAAATTTTCTCATGAGAAAAAATTTAAATTTGGGCGTTCCCCCAATCCGAGAAAATTTTTCGTCTAAAACCCCCACTCTGGGAAAAAAATCCCCAAGTAAGGCTTCAGCGACAGAAACTGTACCCAATTTTTCCCTTCAGGGGGAATCGTTATGGATCCCTTGCCCGCTTTTATCCACCAAAGTTAAGATATAGCGTTATCCCGAAAAAACAGTGGTAAAGGGCCCAAAAAAATCAATAGCCCCCTTCCAAAAGGGGGAAACGGAAATGAGGGGCATTTGTGAAAAGGTGCACAGGGGACGCGACCTTTTGAGTTTGCCCTTTGGGCCCAGATGTCACATGAGCGGAAAGTTTTTCTGAAAACTTCCTTTGCGAAAACCCGGGCCCAAAAAAAGAATCAAGAACTCTCTTTAATGTTTTTTGGGCCGCAGTGACCGCGAACAAGCTTCATGAGCCCGGGGGTGAGTACGGCCCTTTAAATTTGGCTTTGGAACGCAACTTTTTTGGGTTTGCCCTTCCAGGCACACCCTTTTGAAAATGTAAGGTCCGATGTACGTTGGTTTTTTCCGTTGGTATGTCGGGACAGTTTTTTGGGCAGCAAAAAGTATTGTTTTCAGGTCTCTCTTTTCCCGGGCATTTTTTTTAGTTAATCGGGGGTAATCGGAAATTTTCATCCAAGTTTTGAGCTTTTTTGGGTTTGTACCCTTTTTCCCTCCCTCATGAGTCTGATCGGAAACTCACAAGAAAAGGGAAAAAACGATCCTCCAGCCCCAACCATTTTACTGAAAGCGACACCGGGAAAATTGCCCAAGATAAAGTCGCAGACTGGGTTTTTTAAATAACCAGGGGTGAGAAACCCGGAAAAGGGAAAAAGGAGGGGTTTTATCGACTGAAAATTTCGCCAGCGGAAACGTTTAAATTTTTGGCCTCCAAACGACCTAAATTTTTGGGGAACAGTTTTGAGATAGGGGGGGGGGTTTCAAGCACAAAAAGGTTTTCTTACCCCCAAAATTAGTGCCCCCCGTGTTTTCCGCAAAACCGAAGCCTGCAATCCTTTGAGGGGCTCCGTTTTTTTAAACACCAGTCCATCAAACCGATTGATCTGGGGGCCAAAAAAAAGGCCTTCTTCACAGTCAGGGGAAAGGACAAATTTGCGGGTTTTAAATCTTTTGGGTTTGAAAGGGCAATTTTTTTTCCCAAATGGAAACTTGCAGCCCACAAAAAAAAACCCATCCCCCATTGCTGATCGGAAAGCTGACTGTTTTTTGGAAAATTTTTTGGGTTCTTTCCCCGAACGGGCCCCAAAAAGGGTCTACGGGTTTGGTCTTTTGGCCAGGGCCTCGGAACGTTTGCTGAGGGGCAAGGGGTTTTTCCCGGGGGTTTGAGTATGGTACTGACGAAAGTCACCCCAACCCGGGGAAAAGATCCCTGTCCGTTCCTAGGATAAGTATATCCTTGAGGATTCAGAAATGACCCACAAATTTCCTTTTTTGTAATTCCCTGCCCGGGAGGGGATAGTACATGACGCATGAGCCCAAAAAATGGAAAATTCCCCTTTTCCCCTCCCCACCCCCCTTTTTGGGGTGAGCGATACAATACGGGATCCCCCCATCTGACACATTTCCCCCAACGTTTTCAAATTCCCTTTTCTTTAAGGAAAGTGGCCAGTTTCTTTGCTCCCGCTCTGAAAAGTTTTTTCTTAAAAGGGGAAAGATTCGCAGTGTTTTGAAAAGTTTTGTTCGTTTTTGAAAAATTCGCCCATCGATCTAAACAATGACTAAAAAGGGGATTAGAACAAACGGAAATGATTCCCCCTTTGCAGGGCGCCCCGAACGGAACGCTCGCAAAACGATCGGCGAACTTGAAATTTTCTTGAGGAGTTTTTCCCTTAAAAATTTGTTTCCCAATTTTAAAATTTTGTTTCGCCGCGAGTGTGGGGTACAGTGTAAGCGCTCCCCCTTAAAAAACGACGAAATTCCAATGCCCATTTTTCCCTTTTGGGGGCCAAAACCCCAAGACGTTGCGTTACTTTCAATGGGAAAAGAAAACTACGCGTCACCCCGTTTTTTCCTAAAAAGGCGGTAAATTTTTAAATTATATGTGATTTTGATTGAGGCGCCCCCCTTTGGGGGGAAAACCGCCCTGGTGGAGGTTCTCTCGATCCCTTGTATCTTTTAATTTAGTCAGTCTCTAGTTCTAACTGCCTAAACTTAAATTGGTTCCTTCAGCTTAGCTTCCCTCGTAATCTTTTTTCTTCAACTTAAAATTTCCCTCTTTTGTCTATTTTCTTTTTCCCCTTTTCCTTAGCCTGTCTCCCCTATTTTATGCATTTTTTGTACATATTTTAGTAATTTTTTTCCCCATAAAAAACCCAAAGCGTTCCGCTTGTTGAACATTTTTATCAAAATACCCCATAAGAACCCCCAAACAGATATAAAACAAAAACAATTTCTAAGTAGAAAAAAAAAATAAGGCGATATATGATGATGTTGTTTATTTCACAAAAAATGAAATTTTAATTATATTTAAAATAAAAAATTTAAATTTTCCCTGTGTAAACGGGAAAACAGCTTACTAAAACGGGTAGTTATCAAACCCAAAGGGAATGTTTTTTTCCAAAAAGAAAATTTGAAAAATTTACTATTTTTTGGGTTTTTTAAAAAAAAAATAAAGGGTTCAATGAAACTTTTTTTTCCCCAAGAAAGGAAAAAAAAAAAAAATACAAAATTTTTTCTGAAAAAAAAATCGTTTTAAAAAAGTTTTATTTCAAAAATTTTTCTTTTTTTGTCAGTTTTTTCTTTCTTATTAAATTTTCAAATAAATTTTTACAAAACAAATGCACCGCCTTTAAAAAAAATTGAATATAAATTTACAAAACAAAGGGAAAAGCACAAAAAATTTTAAAAAAGGGAAAAAAACAAAAAACTAGCGGAAATCCAAACCAAAAAAGTTTGAAATTGTAGAAAAGAAAAACTAGACAGGGCTTTTTTGATGAGAAGGGGGTTTTAAAAGGTTTTTGGAAAAAAAGGGGGGGGAAAAGGAAATGAAAAGGGTACACAGGGCCCGGGCAGTGAGAAAAGAAATTTAAGAACAGCAAAAAA
This sequence comes from Conus ventricosus, assembly GCA_018398815.1. Classification (NCBI taxonomy): domain Eukaryota; kingdom Metazoa; phylum Mollusca; class Gastropoda; order Neogastropoda; family Conidae; genus Conus; species Conus ventricosus. Next base: position 16,384 of record JAFLJL010017016.1, read on the forward strand.
AGCCCCCAGACCCGCACCCTTGGTCACTGTCCTTCCCCTGAAACTGGGGCCCGGGGAAAACCCAAAACACTCACAATAACACAACACTTACAGTAAAAAATGCAAAATGATATCACTCACAATATTAAAACAACACTACATAATAATTTCAAAATGGGAAAAACCCAATCAAAAAAAAAAAAATGCACTTCACCCAAAAACCCCAAAGAAAAAATCTCGCCCACACACAGAAAAAAAATACGTCGGGGGCACCCCTGTCCAAACGTCGGGGGCCCCCACTGCACTTTTGCCCGCCGCATTCTGACAGGGATTTACTTCCTTTCGCATACGGGGAATTTTTTCCCCAAACAACCCAAAAGGGGCACTAAAACCCAATGTTTTTCCCCCCTCTCCCCAGGGAAAAACCCTTTTCTAAATCACATCAAAAAATTTTTTAAACGGATTTTTTTTCATTTTAGCTCTCTTTCCAAATGAGAGGAACTAACTCCCCGCAAAAACTTCATAAAGTCACGGCCTTACACAACATTGGCCCACAAAATCCAACCAGGAAATAAATATTCCGTACTCACGAGCCACGCCGGGATCAAAAAACAAACTTAATGGTTTGTGCTTTCCTGTCTCTCACAGACATTTAAACACCCCCTTTAAAATTTTCCCCTCACGGGGGATAGGATTTCCAAAATTCCCCTTCCTTTGCCTTCCCCCTGTCCCTGGAGAAGTGCGAGTTTTTGACTCCCCTCCCTCGACTTCTCCTGACCCTGGAGAGATTTTTAGTTCCGACCCCCTCCCTGGGTCTTTCTGGTTTTGGGGCTGAACTAAACCCGGGGTGTTCCCCACCCCCCCATGGCCATCTTCAAACCCCCTCACGGGTTTTTCAAGGTGGAGGGAAAAGGTGAAGGGTGAAAAGGGGGGGGGAAAGACTGGTACAGAGGGGGGACCCCAAAGTCCTGCAGGGTTTGAGTCTCTAAAGGGCCCTTGCTGGGGCTAAAAATGATTCTTTCCTTCCTCCTCCTAAGGGGTGCATACTCAGTGTTTAAAAAACATGAAAACACCTTACCAGCCCCTTTTTAAAAATATCACTCAGTGGGCACTTTCACCCAATGACCCCCTTCTTTCTTTACTGAGTCATACCACCTAATTTTTTGGGGACGGCCCCCTAAATAGTTTAAGCCCCGAAAATTTTTTCCTTTTTAGTTGTGGGCCCTGGGGAAATGTTCCCTATCACTAAACTACATGTGATGGAGCGTCAATGCCCTTTATGTGAGGCCCCCCAAAGTCACATGACATCTTTAAAATAGATGGGGATGGTTACTTTTTGGGGTGTAATAAAGGGTGTATTTGTTGGTTTTTTTGTATGGTTTTTAAATTTTTGATTGTTGAATCCCTGTTATTTCAAGTAGTTCACTACCCTTTTTTTTTGCTTCAAAGGTAATTTTTTAAAATTGTGGTTTTGGAAGAAATTTTTCTTTGTTTTTTTCTTCTTGTTTTTTGATGGTTCTTGGATTGTTGGTTAGGCCCGCAAGGGCCCCGTCCCTTTTAGTCCGCTTGGGGGTTTTTTGATTTTTTTTTGATGTCGGACCAGGGATGAATAAATCCGACCTTCAATGTTTTTTTCCCGCACCCTCCCTAAAATCCCAAGGGTTCGTCGAATGTTGATTTCTGTTGGTTTTTTCCCGATCCAGGTTTCATTTTTTGTTTTTGTAGTAATGTTTTTTGGTGTGGAGGAAAGATTTCCTTTCGACCGGTTTTGGGCCCGTGTGGGGGGTTTTCTGGCAAAAATTCCGGGGGGGGGGTTTGGGGGGGGTAGTTCCCTCCCCTTAAAATGGGAAAAGGCTTAAGCAAATTATTGAAATTATTTTATTTTTTGGGGGATTAAGGGGTTTTTTGGGGGGTTTTTTCATTGGGTCTTTCTTTGGGGGTTCTTCCAGGGTTGGGATTCAGGGGGGGGTTTGTTTTTGTTTTTTTTTTTCTTTTAAGAATTTTTGGGTTAAATTTTCCAATTTGGGTTTGTGGGGGTTTTTTAGTCACATGTTGGGTTGGGTTTTAAAATTGGGGGTGTGGGCTTTTAGGGTTTGGGAAAACTTCTTTTTGGGTTTTGGGGGCGCTTCTTCCTGTCACCCCTTTGGGCATGCCTCTGGGAAGTTCTTTTTTTTTTAAATGCGGATAAGTCATGTATATTTTTTTCTTTTTTTGTTTTTTTTGGATGGGTTTTTTGGGGGAAGGAGGGTTGAGATTTGAAGGGGGGGGGGGGGGAAAGGGGGGAATTGGTAGGGTTTTTAGGAAATTAAATTTTTTGGGGGGGATTTTGGGGCGGAAATATTTGGCGATGGCCTTTTCTGCACAAACCCAAAAATCCCAAGAAACCCCGAAAACAAGAAAAAAAAGAACTATGCAAAAAACTTTTCCCAAACCACAAATTAAAGTTTTCCTTTTAAGCAAACAAAAAGGAGTGAAATACTTTGACAAAACTGGTCTCCCAAAATCACTTTTATAAACCCCTACAAGAAACCCAACGTTTCACCCCTTTATGTAACCCCCCAAAAAAACCATCCACCATCTATATTTAAAGGGCCATTCCCCCTGGCCCTAAAAAAAGAGACTATCAAAACCCGTCATGCATGAGAGGTGTTTCCCAAAAATGCAGCAAATAGAAAACCAGGGGGGCACTACAAACAAGTGGGTAAAAATTACAAATTACAAAACACCAGACAAAAAACACAAATAAAAGCAAAAAAAATGGAAAAAAAAAAACATATGGTATAACCCCCCTTTCGACGGGAAAATCCCAAAAAAAACATAGGGAAAGAATTTTTTCAAAATCCTAAAAAACTTCATTTTTCCCAAAAAAAAAAACAAACTGGGCCAAATAATTAACAAAAAAAACTGTTTAAACTAAACGTACTCATGTATGCCCAACCTCAAAAAACCCAATTTTAAAGCATCCAAAAAAAATGAAAACAACACAGCAAAGAAGGGTTAAGAAAGGAAATCTTGCAATTGCACCAGAAAGGGAAAAGTGCCCACTAAAAAATAAAGTCTTCACAACAACATTTTATACCAGGCACTGTACATCGAAAATTTAAAAAAAAAAAAACATAGGGGTCACTGAAAAACCCCTTCAAAAACCCCTTTTGCAAACCACAAACAGTCATTTAATAAAGAAAAAAATAAAAACCAAAAAAGAAAATGGCAAATTATCTGGAAACCCTTTTTGACCCAAAAACAAGCTACAAAATATCCTGGGAAAAACATAAAAAGAGCAACCCCATACGCAAAGTTCAAAAAGGGGCAACCCATTTTAACTGAAAAAAAGGTTAAAAACTATGGGAAACCACACTTAGCAACTTTTAAAAACCAAAACCCGAAAAATAAACAACTGCCAAAGGGATAAAAGGGAAATCATGTTAGTGAACACCCTCAAAAAAAAAAAACCGAAAGCCCCCCCCCAAAAAAACACGTGCAGCCAACCCCCACGTGCAAGCAACCCCAAACGGGAGCCCACACGCTATATAACATCGGCGTGGGCGGGCAGAGAACATCCTGATGACAGCGCAACACGCTTGAAACAAATTTGTAGATAGTTTTAAGATTCCTCTTTTAACTTGTTTTATCTAATGTTGCTCCCCAAGGGGTTGAGCACTTAAAAAATTGTTTTAGCATTTTAAATATACTGATATATATATATATATATATATATATTATATATATATATATATATATATATATATATATAATATATATATATAATGAGCCTATGAAGTGGCAGTTGAATTTCCACGTGGGTTGATAAAGTATTATGAATGGAATGGAAGGGAGTCGTGTCCATTCACGTGGCGTGTTCACGTGCTCACCGACCCCATTTACTTCACAGATGACGTAATGTTGGTGACCTGTCAATTCACGTGATGTGTTGACGTGTTGACCGAGGCTGTTTAGTTTCACTGATGATGTAATCTTGATGACGTGTCTGTTCATGTGACGTGTTCACGTGCTGACCGACGCCGTTTAATTCACTGATGATGTAAGAATGGTGACGTGTCTGTTCATGTGATGTGTTCACGTGTTGACGAGAGTGTTTGATTCACTGATGACGTAATGTTGGTGACGTGGTCTGTTCATGTGATGTGTTAACATGTTGACAGAGACTGTTTAAGTCACTGATGACGTAATGTTGGTGTCTCTTCCTCTAATGTGTTAACGTGCTGACGGATAGTTTAATTCACTGTTGATGTAAGGTTGATGACGTGTCTATTCATGTGTTCACGTGTTTAATGACGCCAATGAGTCAGCAAGTGTCTTGACAGGCCTTCCATTCATTAGGCAAGATGACGCATTAATGGCTACTAGGCAAGATGACTCATTAATGGCTACTAGGCAAGATGACTCAGTAATGGCTACTAGGCAAGATGACTCAGTAATGACTACTAACAATAGCTGTATGAAACACTGATTTCACGCAATATTTAATGTTTCACGCAGAATGACCGATATTACAATAACATGAAGATAAATGAAAGGTGTAACAGGCATTTCGTACTCCAGGTGTTGTAATGCATGGAAGTGCGATTCTTCTTGTCTTTTCTTTACCCTAGTCCCACCCACCTACTCCCTCTCCTTTCCACTTCTGCATTCACCGTGGAACCATTCTCCCCCCCCCCCCCCTCCTCGCCCACCTGCCCCTTCACTCCTTTCCTCCAGCACTGTTCTCCCCCTGAATGAAAACAAAGACTGAAGGAAATACGATCCATTTCGCTGCTATCCATTGTTTTCCTAAGGGATGGAGGTCTGAAGCAGGGCACACTAGCTGCTATCCATTGTTTTCCTAAGGGACGGAGGTCTGAAGCAGGGCACACCAGCTGCTATCCATTGTTTTCCTAAGGGATGGAGGTCTGAAGCAGGGCACACTAGCTGCTATCCATTGTTTTCCTTAGGGATGGAGGTCTGAAGCAGGGCCACACTAGCTGCTATCCATTGTTTTCCTAAGGGATGGAGGTCTGAAGCAGGGCACACTAGCTGCTATCCATTGTTTTCCTAAGGGATGGAGGTCTGAAGCAGGGCCACACTAGCTGCTATCCATTGTTTTCCTAAGGGATGGAGGTCTGAAGCAGGGCACACTAGCTGCTATCCATTGTTTTCCTAAGGGATGGAGGTCTGAAGCAGGGCACACTAGCTGCTATCCATTGTTTTCCTAAGGGATGGAGGTCTGAAGCAGGGCACACGAACTGCTATCCATTGTTTTCCTAAGGGATGGAGGTCTGAAGCAGGGCACACTAGCTGCTATCCATTGTTTTCCTAAGGGATGGAGGTCTGAAGCAGGCCACACTAGCTGCTATCCATTGTTTTCCTAAGGGATGGAGGTCTGAAGCAGGCCACACTAGCTGCTATCCATTGTTTTCCTAAGGGATGGAGGTCTGAAGCAGGCCACACTAGCTGCTATCCATTGTTTTCCTAAGGGATGGAGGTCTGAAGCAGGGCACACTAGCTGCTATCCATTGTTTTCCTAAGGGATGGAGGTCTGAAGCAGGGCACACTAGCTGCTATCCATTGTTTTCCTAAGGGATGGAGGTCTGAAGCAGGGAACACTAGCTGCTATCCATTGTTTTCCTAAGGGATGGAGGTCTGAAGCAGGGCACACTAGCTGCTATCCATTGTTTTCCTAAGGGATGGAGGTCTGAAGCAGGCCACACTAGCTGCTATCCATTGTTTTCCTAAGGATGGAGGTGTGAAGCAGGCCACACTAGCTGCTATCCAGTCTGTGTTTTAGAGGAAGATCCGTACTAGGGTCACGCTACCTGCTATCCATTTTTTTTTCTCTCAAGGATGGAGGTCTGAAACAGGGCCACACTAGCTGCTGTCCAGCTATTTTTAAGGAAAAAATGAGTAGTATTAACTGGAATCCGCTCTCTCTCTCTCTCTCTCTCTCTCTCTCTCTCTCTCTCTCTCTCTCTCTCTCTCTCTCTCTCTGTGTGTGGGGTGTGTGTGTGTGTGTGTGTGTGTGTGTGTGTGTGTATGTGTATGTGTGTGAGTGTGTGTGCGCGCGCGCGTGTGTGTGTGTGTGTGTGTGTGTGTGTGTGTGTGTGTGTGTGTGTGTGTGTGTATGTGTGTGTGTGTGTAAAGATCTGACATTGAGTCACACTAGCTGGTGTCTAGCTTTTTCTTTCTTTTTCTTTTTTAGGAAAGAAAAGTTGAAACAGTTTCACACTAGCTGCTATCCAGTCCTATTTTTCTTAAATAAATCTAAAATAGATCCACACTCCTGATACCCATCCTTTTTTCTGATACCCATCCTTTTTCAGCAATCAACTGCCATTGGCAAAACAAGTCTAGAGAAGAGCGACTTCATTGTTAACAGACAGCATGGGCATGACTCGCGTAGCTCAAGGCATTTACACTTACGTTCACCGACAGGAAGATCAAGGAGAGGTAATCTCAAGGCATTTACACTTACACTTACGTTCACCGACAGGAAGATCAAGGGGAGGTAATCTCAAGGCATTTACACTTACACTTACGTTCACCGACAGGAAGATCAAGGGAGGTAATCTCAAGGCATTTACACTTACACTTACGTTCACCGACAGGAGGATCAAGGGGAGGTAACGAAAACTAATTCAATTTTCAATGGATTGGAAAACCCAGACCCGAACAAGACCTTCACTTTCTACGATCAAACCAGATTTTTGATGAAGAATGATTCTGAAGGACACATTGACATGAGGAAAAGAAAAGTGTGCCATAACAAGAACTGCACACATTTAGAGTTCACGTCCATTAGTAACGGAAAATGCAAATAAAAAGCTCTCTTTTCTGAGTTCACGTCCATTAGTAACGGAAAATGCAGATAAAAAGCTCTCTTTTCTGAGTTCACGTCCATTAGTAACGGAAAATGCAGATAAAAAGCTCTCTTTTCTGAGTTCACGTCCATTAGTAACGGAAAATGCAGATAAAAAGCTCTCTTTTCTGAGTTCACGTCCATTAGTAACGGAAAATGCAGATAAAAAGCTCTCTTTTCTGAGTTCACGTCCATTAGTAACGGAAAATGCAGATAAAAAGCTCTCTTTTCTGGACACTTGCAACAAAGAGGGCAGTACAGGGCTAGAAAATTCTCCACTACTAGTACTACTACTGCTACTACTACTACTACTACTACTACTACTACTACCACTACCACTACTACCACCACCACTACTACCACCACCACCACCACCACTGCGACTATTACTACTACTACCACCACCACCACTACCATTGCTACTACTGCTGCGGCTGCCGCTACTACTACTACTGAAAAGAAAAAAAACAAAGAAAGTGGTGGTTTTAGTGTTTGCCAAAAGTTCAACACCTACCACGTCTCTACTACTACTACTACTACTACTACTACTACTACTACTACTATATTACTACAACTACTACAACTACTGCTACTATTACTACTACTGAAAGGAAAAAAAAAAGAAAAGAAAGCTCAACACCCACCACGTCTCTCTCTCTCTCTCTCTCTCTCCTTCTCTCTCTCTCTCTCTCTCTCTCTCTTCCTCTCTCTCTCTCCCACACACACACACACACACACACACACACACACACACACACACACACACACACACAATTAATCATCATTGTAATTACTGTTTTAATTTATCATTTCTATTCCTTACCACTAAGCACTATTATCAATCTACCGTAATCACTACCATCACTAAAATATCATACCATTAAACAATAAATACAAAACAAACAAACAAACAAACCCTACTGTTTTACCCCCCTCCACCTCCCTTTTTCTGTCTCCCCTTCAGTGTGTAGCCACTATCAACACTACAACTATTATCGTCGTATTATCCACACAAAAAAATCTCTTCTCTTATTATTTTCTTTTTCATCATCGCCACAATTATATATCACTGTTTTTGCTATTGTCAACATTATCATTATTGTCATCATTATTATTTCAACTCCCATGATCCCCTTCTTAACGGCCTCGTTTTCATCCAACAGCCATTTTGCGCCGAATATGACAAGGTAAGGTTGCTCCTTCTTCGTTTCATTGTCCTAAATTTGTTTGTTTTTCCCTTGTCCTAAATGTTGTTTGTTTTCCATTGTCCTAAATGTTGTTTGTTTTCATTGTCCTAAATGTTGTTTGTTTTCATTGTCCTAAAATGTTGTTTGTTTTCATTGTCCTAAATGTTGTTTGTTTCCATTGTCCTAAATGTTGTTTGTTTCCATTGTCCTAAATGTTGTTTGTTTTCCAGAAGTACCAAATGTGTTGAAATACCCTTGTCTAAAGTTTGTTCTTCAATTGTTCTAAATGTTGTTGATTTTCAATTGTCCTTAAAATTTGTTATTTCCTGTCCTAAATGTTGTTTAAATTCATGACCTAAATTCATACATGTAACCCAAATGTTAAGTTTCATGTCTAAACTATGGTTCACTTCCAAATGTATTAATCCCATAGCATAAATCGTTTTTCATGTCCTAACATGCTTGTTGATTTACATTAGTCCAAATGTTGATCTATCAAATTGTCCTAAATTGTTTGCATTAAACCTAAATGTGTATGTTTCATTGCCAACATGATGTATTAGTTTACCATTGTGTAGTTGTTGATTTCATTGTCCTAAATTTGTTTGTTTTATTGTCCTAAATGATTGTTGTGCATTGTCCGAATGTTGTTGTTTTCATTGTACCTGAATGTAGTTTGCTTTCATTATCCTAAATTTATTATTTACATTGACCTACAATGTCTAGTTTTTCATTGTCTAAATGTTGTTTGTTCAATGCTAATGTTGTTTGTTTTCATTGTCTAAAAGTTGTTGTTTGCCTGGAGAAGACAAAGAGGTCGAAATGCATTGTGTTTTGTCCTGTAATCTGTGTGTATTGTGTAGTGGAATTAATACCGTTCCTTTTAAAATTTGCTTCATCTTCCGCCCTCAGTCACCTCGTTTTGAAACTACATGTACTTAAACCACAACATAGTAACACCAACATAGCAACAAACAGACATACTATACTACATGCACGTAAACTACAAGATAATAACAACCACATAGCAACAAACAGACATACTACACTACATGCACGTAAACTACAAGATAATAACAACCACATGGCAACAAACAGAAATACTATACCACATGCATGTAAACCACAAGATAGTGACAATGCATAGCAACAAACAGAAATACTACATGTGTGTGTGTGTGTGACGAAACCCATCCTCTGTTCCCCTTTTATGAAAAGATGCCTTCAGATAGACGATTCCGGCAACTGAAATGTGAAACCAACAGACTGAATCGTAGTTTCTTGCCTATTTCAATCCGTTCATTGAATAATCACTGACCTGACCATCCTGAGTAAATGTTTAATGCTGTCGTTATAAAGATAGAGGAGAGGGTGAGGCGAGACTTGGATAGAGAGGGGTGGGGGTGGGGGGACGGTGGTGGGGAGAGAATGAGAGTGTAGATGTTTTGGGGAGGGGGGATGATAATCAAGTGATAATGATTTTAAAATTATCTCAGTTCTCATCCCGTGTAGAATGTGTGTGTGTGTGCGCGCGCGCGTGTGGTGTGTGTGTGTGTGTGTGGTGTGTGTGTGTGGTGTAATGTAATGTAATGTAAAAGGATATTTATAGCGCGCTTTACCTCGCAAGAACCCAAAGCACATATTACAGAAAAACATGTTAAAAATTATAATTCTAATTCAAAGCGCGCGCGCGCACACACACACACACACACACACACACACACACACACATACACACCGCCGGAAAAAAAAAAAACCTCTCACACGCAGACAGACACAGGAGCGCGTTCAACACCAGCAAACACGCGCACAGTGGTAAGTGGATATCGTTAATCAGTCCGAGGGAAAAGATGTGTTTTAGGGAGGTTTTAAAAGTCTCTAAAGTGTCCGTGTTACGCAAAGAAGAAGGGAGACTATTCCACAGAGCAGGTGCCTGGTAAGAGAAAGATCGTTGGCCTGAAGTTTTCAGGCGAGCGGAGGAAGCCGAAGCAGACGAGAATCGGTGGATGAGCGTAAGTTGCGAGACGGAACATAGAGATGGA
>JAFLJL010017017.1:5000-7500 GCA_018398815.1 Conus ventricosus
CGGAATGAGCGGCGTTGGTGCACCGCCACTGAGGTGGCACAGAAGATGGGACAGAAAAAAAAGTTACAGTAACGACCACCACCCTCCTTTCATTCCCCTCCCCACTCCCCCCTCCCTTTCATTCCACTCCCCACTCCCCCTCCCTTTCATTCCCCTCCCCACTCCCCCCTCCCTTTCATTCCCCTCCCCACTCCCCCTCCCTTTCATTCCCCTCCCCACTCCCCCCTCCCTTTCATTCCCAGCCCCCTAAAGGGGGGTTGTCAAAGTCTTCATTTCCCGTGTCCTCCCAGACATATGAACACACGACTCCTCTTTTGTCATACTGGAGACTACTCTACCCTTGGAGCAAGAGAGAGAGAGAGAAGGAGAGAGAGAGAGAGAGAGAGAGAGAGAGAGAGAGAGAGAGAGAGAGAGAGAGAGAGAGAGAGAGAAGAGAGAGAGAGAGAGAGAGAGAGAGAGAGAGAGAGAGGGGGGAAGAGACAGGAAAAGATGAGAGAGAGAGAGGGGAGAAGGAGAGAGGTGGGGGATGCACAGCGCGTTAGCTGGACAGGAGAGGAGTGTGAGTGGGGAAGGGGGAGAGTGAGTGCTTTTAGAGGGTACGTTTTGACTTATCATTTTTACAAATACTGTTCACCCTGTTCGGTTGCCACTACTTTTTTTTCCTAATGTTTTCTGCATGTTCCGTTCATCCTGTTGCTGTTGGCTCCCCTTTGCCCTGCTCCTTACTGTATGCCCTGTGTTTTCCTACTGTTACTGTATGCCCTGTGTTTTCCTACTGTTACTGTATGCCCTGTGTTTTCCTACTGTTACTGTATGCACTGTGTTTTCCTACTGTTACTGTATGCACTGTGTTTTCCTACTGTTACTGTATGTACTATGTTTTCCTACTGTTACTGTATGCCCTGTGTTTTCCTACGATGTTGGGTTTTCTACTGTTACTGTATGCCCTGTGTTTTCCTACTGTTACTGTATGCCCTGTGTTTTCCTACTGTTACTGTATGCCCTGTGTTTGTTTCCTACTGGTATACTGTTTTTTGCCACTGTGTATTTGTTTTCCTACGTTACTGTATGCTGACTGACTGTATGTATTTTCCTACTGTTACTGTATGCCCTGTGTTTTCCTACGTTACTGTATGCCCTGTGTTTTCCTACTGTTACTGTATGCACTATGTTTCCTACTGTTACTGTATGCACTGTGTTTTCCTACTGTTACTGTATGCCCTGTGTTTTTCTTACTGTTACTGTATGCACTGTGTTTTCCTACTGTTACTGTATGCCCTGTGTTTTCCTACTGTTACTGTATGCACTGTGTTTTCCTACTGTTACTGTATGCCCTGTGTTTTCCTACTGTTACTGTATGCACTGTGTTTTCCTACTGTTACTGTATGCCCTGTGTTTTCCTACTGTTACTGTATGCCCTGTGTTTTCCTACTGTTACTGTATGTACTATGTTTTCCTACTGTTACTGTATGTACTATGTTTTCCTACTGTTACTGTATGTACTATGTTTTCCTACTGTTACTGTATGCACAAACGTTTTCCTACTGTTACTGTATGCCCTGTGTTTTCCTACTGTTACTGTATGTACTATGTGTTCCTACTGTTACTGTATGCACTATGTTTTCCTACTGTTACTGTAATGTACTATTTTTTCCTACTGTTACTGTATGTACTATGTTTTCCTACTGTTACTGTATGAACTATGTTTTCCTACTGTTACTGTATGCACTATGTTTTCCTACTGTTACTGTATGCCCTGTGTTTTCCTACTGTTATTGTATGTACAAAGTTTTCCTACTGTACGTATGTACTATGTTTTCCTACTGTTACTGTATGCACTATGTTTTCCTACTGTTACTGTATGCCCTGTGTTTTCCTACTGTTACTGTATGCAGTATGTTTTCCTACTGTTTACTGTACGTACTGGTTTTCCTACTGTTACTGTATGTACTATGTTTTCCTACTGTTACTGTATGCAGTATGTTTTCCTACTGTTACTGTATGCACTATGTTTTCCTACTGTTACTGTATGTACTATGTTTTCCTACTGTTACTGTATGAACTATGTGTTCCTACTGTTACTGTATGCACTATGTTTTCCTACTGTTACTGTATGTACTATGTTTTCCTACTGTTACTGTATGTACTATGTGTTCCTACTGTTTACTTCACGGACCATTCTGCCTGTTTAGTTGACGTAACCCTTTTTTTTACTGCTGTATACTGCATGTACCAGTCAGCCTGTTTGTTATGCTTTTACCATTCAGCCTGTTCAGTTAACACAACTGTTATCTACTTTGTAGGTGTCTTTCAGCCTGTTCAGTTAGCATTACTTCTTCCTCCTGTTTGTGCCAGGTACCATTCAGTTAGTTCAGACAGCATCACCTTTTCCAACTATTTACTGCATGTAACATCCGGCCTCTTCAGTTCTCGTACCTCTTACTTCTTTGCACTTCGCTCCATATGCCATTCAGCTTGTTCAGAAAGTGTAACTTTTTTT
>JAFLJL010017017.1:15000-42500 GCA_018398815.1 Conus ventricosus
ATTTTTTATGGTGAAGTGCATGAGAGCATGATTAGAGGACCCCCCCCCCCCCCACACACACACACACATACACACTCTCTCAACCACACACACGCACACACACACACACACACACACACACACACACACACACACACACACACACACACACACACACACACACACACACACACTACATCTCTCTGTCTGTCTGTCTGTATGTCTCTCTCTCTCTCTCTCTTCTCTCTCTCTCTCTCTCTCTCTCTCTCTCTCTCTCTCTCTCTCTCCGTTATGCGCACATGTTTTTTTTTTTTTGTGTGTGTGTGTGTGTGTGTGTGTGTGTGTGTGTGTGTGTGTGTGTGTGTGCGTGTGTGTGTGTAGGGGGGGGGGGGAGGACAGGGGTCCTCTAATCATGCTCTCTATCAGTCTTTTCATATCTCAGACTTGTATTTTCAACAAATTTTCGCTGTTGAAAGCTTCATCAACCCAAGGTACAATGATAAAAGCCTCACGTCAAGTAAAATAAAATGTCAGTGATGATGAATTCCTATCCAGGTAAAATCAGGTAGAAAGAAGTCAGCAGTTGTTGAATGCAAGGCAAAATACACACACCAAATAGACACACACACACACACACACACACACACACACACACACACACACACACACACACACACACACACCTATCACAGAGAAAGAGGGGGGAAGAGGAGAGAGAGGAGAGAACGAAGGAAGCAGAGAGAGAGGGGGAGGGAGAGAATGAGAAAAGACAGAGGGAGGGGGATTCAACGCCTACCTTGCTCTGAAGTGATTGAAGATAAGTGACTGCTCGTTCATGTATGTTGTCGTAATTGTTTCGTATCTTGCCTGACGAAGACCAAGATAAGAGGTCGAAACACGTCGTGTTTTGTCTTGTGATTCGTTTGTCCACGTTTTTCTTGACGGTTCGCTAACATTTATTCAAGATTTTTATAGGTGTAATGTTTTATAAGAGAAAGAATTTTACTGTAATATGATCTAAAAGTAGCCTGCACAATCCCCCCCCTTGCTTCATTATCCCCCTTTGGATTTCATCCCCAACCGCTCCTCCCCACCCCCACGCACCCGCCCCCCCCCCGCAACCAAAAAAAGAGCACCTGACCCCTACCCCCCACACCCCCCCCACCCCCCCTTCCCGACACAACATACTATCGTATCTGGTTGCTTTTACATTGGGTGAAAAGCCCTTCGAAAACAATCTACCCCCCCCCCCCTTTGCACACACCTGTACCACTCCCTCTCCTCCCCCACCCCCCCCGTCCTTCTTCCCCAATTCATTACATTACTCTTATGCATAACCGTATTTAGGCATAGGCCGGTAATTATGCATAGGCCGGCATTTAGGTCCCTTTTGAGCTTAGATTATTGATTCTGCCTTTCTCTCCCCCCCCCACCCCTTCCCCCCCAGTTCTTTTCCCACATCTCCTTCTCCCCTTCCCTCGCATCGAGTCCACCTTTTCCCCCTCCCTTCATCCCTCCTATATCCACGTTTTACCTCTGCAAAACCTTATGTATGATATACAATAAAAACGCATACCAGTTAATTACACTATTTGACTCCCCACCCCCCCCACCCCCCCCCACCCCCACCCCAACCGCCGCCTTCTTCCACCAGAGACCCCGCCCTCCTCCAACCCCTTCTTTCCTGTTTTACACACTCACACAGTGTTACATTGACAGGTATTAAGGCTAGGTTGCAGTTTTGTCATGATTCTTACTATCACCATTCCAACTGACCCTCCTTCTCCCCCCAACCCCACCCCTCTTATTTTCTTCTCTCTGAAAGTATCAATATAGTGCCCTATTCACCGTCCCTTGCCCCCCCCCCCCACCCCCCACCCCCTTCAATCACCGTATCCGTAGCCCTGTCCCCCTCCCCTCTCCCCTTATCCCTTATTTGTTCGACAAACCACCCCGCCGCCGTGCCACCCTCCACACCCCCCGTCTCCTAACTCCGCCACCCTTCCTGTCCTTTGTCTCTTTTAGTATAACCAATGCCCGGATGAACTGAATGGCATTTAACACACCTTTGTTCTCTTATGTAAAACCATGCCCTTAAGAACAGAATGACATTTACACCTTGTTCTTTATAATAACCATGCTTATAAACTGAATGACATTTTACACCTTTGTTCTCTTTAGTTTAACCATCCCTTATAAATTGAAGAAATTTTACACCTTTGTTCTCTTTTATGTTATAACCATGCCCTATAAATTGAAATGAAATATCACCTTTGTTCCCAGTCATACTATCTTGATGCAGTGTGGATTTTTTATGAATGTACGAACTATGTGAAATGTTTCTTCTTCTGGTCTCTCATCCTTCCTTATTCCTCATACCAACCATCTTCATCCCCCTCCACTTCCCCCCCACGTGCCTTCCTTTCGGCCGCAACACACACCCCCCCCCCCCCCCCCCCGTCTTGTCTCTATCCCCTCTCCCTCTCACTCTCTGCTCTTTCTCTCTCACTCTCTCTCTCTCTCATCTTCTCCTCTCATACTTCTCTATCTCTTCTCTCTCTCTCTCTCCTCTCACCTGTCTATCCTCTCCCTTCTCTCTCTCTCTGAGGTGTTTGGTGTTGTTGTTGTGTGTGTGTGTTGTGTGTGTTTGTGTGTTGTGTGTTGTGTGTGTGTGTCACGAGTTTGTCACAGCCTACACGTTTGAACCATCTGGGTGGCAATATTTCATTTATTTATTGTCTTGCTGTCTCGTGTATCGTCCATAATGTGGCTTGTGTGGCGTTGCACCTTGGTAAGTTCACGCAAGTTCTATGCTTCCTCTCTCTTCTCTCTCTAATTCCACCGCTCGTTTTGCAATTCATCCGCAGTTCCCACGGTGTGCTGTACCTTTTCTCTCGAACTTTGCTTCTGTCCCGCCTCTCGCCTTCTGTTTTACCTCGCACGTGCTTCATTACTATTTGAGTATGCTCCACTCGGCGTGGACGGAGCGTTGCATGTTGCCGCCATCGCTTAGGGGCAGTCTTTCTTCACTCGAGCGGAAGATGTCTCTGGAGCGCCTGCTCCGTCCAGTTCTTCACTTATCGTCGAAGGTACAGACGGTACTTCATTTCCTACGAGTCGGCCTGTAGAAGACAATCATTTCATTCCTTTTTTTTTCCGCATCTCTCTTCTGTCTCTCTCGACTGACAGACAAGAGAGTGTTTGACCCGCCTCTTCTGGTCACCCACGGGAAGCAGGTAAGCATCATTTCGTGGTTCGTTTTTGTTGATTTTTTTCGTTGCTAGCCGACTTATTCTGCCTTTGCACAATTTGCTTTTGTTACAAAATGGTAAAAGAAATATTGTTTGAACCTTTTGCTTCTTTAATTCAATCTTTAACCGGCCATTTCTAAATTATAACCAGAATTCCTTCTCGCTTTTATGCGTCTGGTATGCGGTATCGGTGGGGTTGGAAGACCGGTGATCAGTTGTACTTGCTTGGTCTCGCTCTTCCGCCCTGTCACATTCGCCGGACTCTTATTCTTCGCCACCGTCTGTTGTGCAAGGAGAACGAGTTTTATGTTCGCGAGCGGCGTACGCATGATAGTCGTTTAATGTGTGGTTGAGATTTGTCCTTATTTTTGAAATTATATGAAATAAAATGTGGGATATTTGCCATTGAATTATTATTATTTGCAAATGTGGTGGCAATGTAAGCAATTAGTTCATTTCCTAAGAAAAGGAAAATGTTAAACATGATGAAGAAGAAAAGATAAATCATATTTGTTTTATTAGCCTGTTAATTGTATGCCAGTCCCTTACCTCTTCGGAGGAAAAGACTATTAACGAATATCCTATTTGGTTGGTTCTGTGTTATAGCTCAGGACTGTGTTGAGCTGTTTTGTTGGGTATTTATGACCTCCCCTCGCCCATCATCGAGTGGCTGTTAGGAATTTAACAGCCTGTCAATCTGTAACTGACAGCGGTTCTCAGTGCCCTTTCCCTCCCCATTTTGCTCTCCTCCCAGCTACCTTTTCCCCTCCCTCCTGGAGCTTTCCCACCCGAGCTTGCACTGGTTGGGGGCCACGCACTGGGTGACGCACCACTGGCGGTACCAACGCGCTCTGGTTGGGTCTCCCACGATGACCCACGCACTGTTTGAGGCCACGTACTGTGGAAAAGCCCGTGGCTTGGCTAGCCGTCCTGATCCCGTCCAGACCTCCAACAACAAACGCCCGCCCCCCCCCCCCCCCCCCCCCCCCCCCCCCGGGGCGGCGCACTCAACCCACTCCACCGCCGTTGGTGGCGTGTCAAGTTCGGCCTTGAACACTCTCTCAAAATGATGCACTCATGTGTGGAAAGGGATTGGTGCGGAAACTTTATTTAATTGTGTATATGTCATATTTTAAATGCTGGATTGTGACTGTGTATTCGTATATTGAAAGCATGATTGTGAGTGTCATGTTGTGTGTGTTGAAGCGTGATTGTGATGTGCCATGGTGTGTGTGTTGAAATATTTATTTTGCGATTTGTGTGTTGATTGAATAAATGGGTTGTTATCGTAATCTTCTTGTGTGGCTCTTGCGAGGCGTTGAGTCATCACTCCCTTCACTCCCATCTAAACTGATCCTTTCAGGCAGACCTCCAGGTCGTGTCGTGACAAATGTGGGGCTCGGCCGATATTGATGCTCTGACTGTTTCTCTCTCGTTTCGCGAATACATGTCAGTTCTGTCTAGTTTGTATGTGTTATCAGTTTGTCGTGTTTGTTTGTGGTGTTGGGGCTGTGACTCTAGCGTGTAGGGAGTCGTGGGGCCTGGAAGGAACATCCGGTGTGGACCCAGGATCGAGTGGGACCAGGGAATCGACCGCGTCCAGACCCTCCTCCGCCGGTACCTCACGCAATGCGGCCTAATTCTCGCCTTTCTGTTCCACTCAGTCCTGCTATTCCTTTTTTGTATTATCCAGTTTTTTTTTACGGGTAGTTCTTTAGTACAGGTGGTGGTGACGACGTTAGTGTCACTTTTTCCTCTCTCCGGTTCCCGTCTCCCATTTTTTTTTTTCCGGAGATGCCCCACCGCACTGTTTGCACGTCTGTGGACGCTGTTGCCAGAGTGGAGCACCGACATTTTTTTTTTTTTTTTTTTTCGGTGAGCCCCACCGCACTGTTGCTCGTGCTGTGGACGCTGGTTGCCAAAGTGGAGCAGCCGAAACACATCCGCACACAACACACACTCACATTCCCTAAAATATTTGTTATTTTCTAGTGGTATTTCTTTTCCCTGTATTTAGAACCGTAGGATAATGTTGTCCCAGCAACTCTGTGCGGTGTATGGCACGCGTGCGTCGAAGAAAAAGGTATTCAAAATGTAGCCCACTATTATACCATTAATTCGCGACTACAGTACTTCTACCTATTCCAGTGCTGTAGCCGAGAGTCCCGCAAGTACTTTCGTAGCTCATCGCTGGGATCTTTCTGCCGAGACCACCACCGGACCTTCCGCTCGGATGCGTCCAGAGTATGTTAACAACTGTGGGCTTTTCTGTAGGGTCGCAGAGACCGAAACCTTCACCTCTCCAGGCTTCCCTCGTAAGGAGTATGCCCCGGACTTTCCCTCATGGGAAAGTCGAGACCCAAGACCGGTCAAACTATCCTCCCGTTGTCGGGAGTTGATCCTGCCCTGGACAACGCCTCCGTCCTAATGTTTTTGAGCGACAGCGACGAGAGGATAGCCCTGCGTAGGAAAGCGTAGGGAGAGGCTGCCCACGGTAGGAAGAGGCTGTCAGACAGGAAGGCCCAGCGTAGAGAAGAGCTGCTGCTCACGTAGGGAAGAGGCTGTCAACCAGAGCCCACGTAGGGAACAGGCTGCTCAGCGTTAGGGAAGAGGCCTGTCCAACAGGAGGCCCGATCATAGGGAAGCTAGATAGCTGAGCCGCGCAAGAGGAGGCTGCTAGACAGGAAAGCTCAACGTAGGGAGGAGGATGGAACCCCTTTCTTCGCGACACCCGCGTCTGTAAGTCAAGGGTTAATCAAGCAGGCAAGTATAGAGTTAGAGGCCCAAATGGGTTTAGGAAATTCAGACCTATGAGACATTGATATGTTTCTTAGAGCATTGACAAAGTGCTAGTTCATACAAATTGTCTGAGAATCAAAAGGCCATGCACCTTTTTTCTGGATTACTGTGCTGCAAGGATTGGTGCTCACCTAACTGAAGCGCGTCTTAGCAGAATGCAGATTGGCTCTGCGTAAGCGTTCCACCTTACCCCAAGACGTAAAGGAGGAAGTCAGGTCCATGAAGAGAATAACGAAACCTTCGTGCAGTTTTGAGATAGGCTGTCGCAAAACCTAGTACTGCGTTTCATTGCTAAGTGTAGCTGGATGATCTGATTCCAGTAACACATCACCACACTGTTCTCCCAGAGTTGAGGATTCCGTATAGGCGAAACAGCACCTCAGGATTTCGCGGCTGCGATTTCATACCGCTGAGGTGTTTCTGCTGAAGCCCTAAGAGCGTATGGCATCGCTCCAGACACGACAGAAGCCCCCACAGATATAGTGTCAATAAGGCGCCGCCACTGCGTAGCGGTCGAACAGGCAGGCATTCACCGGGGAATTCACACCCCTTCTGTGTTCTCTTGTGTCGTCCCGGCAACATAGAAAATTGCCCTAAAGACGCCGGTATTATGCTAGTCCTTCCCAGCGTCCTCGTGCCTCGCCTAACGTAGGTTCCATCCCACTTCTGGTGTATCAAGTGCCCATTGTTTCCCTTTCTGTTGTAGGTTCTTCCTTGTCGACACCATCAGGAGATTCGGAGCATCAACGCTCTTCTGTGATAAGGAACTTGGTTTCCCCTGAGGCCCGCGGGGCCGCAATTACGAAGTGTGCGGGTTGAGGCTGGTTTTACACCATCCCGTCCTTCGTGCTCAATTCTATTTCCACCCCATACTTCTTTGAAGTATGGCCATCGCGTGGTGCACCCCTATGTATATTACCCTTCTCATAGGAATAATAGCACCTTTGCGACGGACCCATCCATCCAGTGTCTGTCTACGATCTGCCCGTACATGCGTTTGTGGGATTACCCCGCGCACCAAAGCAAGAAGTCATGAGTAGGGGAATTGCGTCCCGTTCTACACCTATCTCTGACGAGGTTCTGCCAGGTCGACCCCTGCGACCATGGTCCCTTCAGGCCAGGGACTTGGATGTCCAAACCTGCGACAACTGGGAATCGTCCCCTCAGTCCTGCCGACACCCAGGTGAGCTTCAAGCTCCACAAGTGGATCCCTTTAGGGTTTTCACTCGGCAATCGGTAGCCAAGCCAACTAGTTGTCCCCCAAACTGTGAAGAAACTGTTTCTCCGGCAGAGCCGCATGATACACCTATGGCAGTCATATGGCTCAAAGCGGACTCTCGACGAGTAAGGACTAGACTTCTTTTGGCCAGGATGAACCACAGGTTAGGCAGTACTGCCGCAGTTGGCGAACCTGCCAACGGACAACGCCTAAGGGTCGCTTGAAGCTGTTCCCCTAGGTCAGTGCCAAGGTTGGGGAGCCATTCACAAAAGTAGGGGTCGACCCTGGTACCCATTATCCACCATCCAATCGCCTCACCAGCTACCTTTCAGTACGTAGACTATGCGACTCGATGCCGCAGAAGGCTGCCCCGCGTTAGACTAAACGATACCCCTACTATTCGTGAAGCTCTCGCAATTTGACACGCACTGTGCGTCCCCAAGAAGAAGTACGGCCGGAATTGGTACTGTAGAGTCGCTCATCATCCTCTCCATGCTTGGACCGGATCCGCCAGCCAGTCCCGTCGTCTCAATGAGTAGGCAGTGAACAGCAGAGTTCATGCGTTCAATTTTCGTCTTATCAAGGTTCCAGTATACGGATGCTGACTATCTTAGCCAGCTTCCGTAGTCATAGCACATGGGAAAATCAGTCAAGGACACTTCCCCCTCAACCCATGGTATATCCCCTTTTTGTTTCTGTATCAGGTGTAGTGACTGTTTTCACTTCAGTAGTTAGCGAATAGTGAAATCACCAATGGTTCGGATTGTTACTTTCATTGTTGAAGTTTTGCTTATTTTTGATAAATGTAGTATTAGTATTCCCTGTGTGATTCTATCGTGGAATATTTGTATTAGAATTTATCGTACTCTGTCGATCACAGAGGGTTGGGTTCGGTCCCAGTGTTGTGAATTTTGCACATGCGCCCGAGGTTCAAAGACACTGTATCTCAGAGAAACAGATGCTTTGAGAAGGGTTGTCACGAGTTTTCACAGCCTAAGCTTTGACCCATCTGGGTGGCGGAATTATTCATTTAATTTATATGTCGTGCTGTTGTCGTTATCGTCCCCTTAATGGCATGTGGTGCGTTGCACCCTTGGGTAGTTCAGCTCAAGTTCGGTTTGCTTTCTCTCTCTCTCTCTATTTCCACTGCCCGTGCATTCATCCTGCAGGTTCACCGGGTGCTGGTACCTTTCCTCGCGAACTTGCTGTCTGTCTGTCGGCCCTCGCCTTCTTTTTACCGTCGCACTCTTCATTTCTGTTAGTTTAGGTATGCCACTCTGTGACGTACATGCATGTTGGCCGCCATGCTTAGCAGGTGCTTCTCTTCACTCGAGCGAAAAAGCTCTGGATGCGCCTGCTCCGTCCTGTGCTTCACTTCACACTTATCGTCCAAGTACAGTCGTACCTTCATTTCCTACAGTCGTCACTGTAGGAGCAGGACATCACTTTTCTTCTTTATTTTTCCGCATCTGCGCTTCTGTCCCTCGACTGACAGAGGCAGGAGATTCGTTTTGACCCCCTCTTCTGGTCACCCACGGTAGCTGTAAGCAGCATTCGTGGTCGTTGGGTGGTGGGTTTGGTGGCGAGAGACGCTTATTCGGCTCGTTTTGGCGCAATTTCTTTGTTTTCAAAATGGTAAAAGAAATATTGTTTGAACCTTTTCTTCGCTGGTTTAATTCAATCTTTACCTGGCCATACTAAATTATATCCAAATTCTTTTCCTCCCTTATTCGTCTGTGATGCGGTATCGTGGGATGGGAAGAACTCTGGTGATTCAGGTTGTACTTGCTTGGTCTCGCTCGTCCCCGCCCCTTCACAATTCGCCGACTCAATTCTCTTTTTCGCCATCCGCTGTTTTGTTGTGCAAGGAGAACGAGTTTTATGTTCCAGCGTGCTACAGCATATGATCGTTTAGATGTTGATTGAATTTGGTCTTATTTATGAAATATTGATATAAAATTGGATAATGTGCCATTGAATAATTATATTTGCAAATGTGTGGGCAGATGTATAGCAATTAGTTCAGTTCCTAAGAAAGTAAAATTTTAAACATGATTGCAGAAGGATAAGATAAATCATATTGTTTTATAGCCTGTTCATTTAATGTCCAGTCCTCATACCTGCTTCGTATGTAAAACTTAACGAATATTCCGATTTGTTGGTTTGCTGTGTTATGCTCAGACTGTTGACTGGTGGTGTTGGTATTTAGTAGACCTCCCATGCGCCCAACATGGCAGTGCTGTTCGATTTAACAGCCGGGTCTGACTGTACTGACTGCGGGGTTCCAGTGGCCCATCCTCCCTTTCTTTCTCTCCTCCCAGCTACCTTTTCCCTCCTCCTGAGCTTAACTTCACCCACTTGCACTGGGGGCCACGCACTGTTGGATCACCACGGATGTTACACGCACTGGCTGGTACCACCCCCGCGCTCTGGTTGGGTCCCACGCACTGGTTGGGACCAACGCACTGGTTGAGGCCAAAACGTACTTGGAGAAAAACCCCTGGCTTGGTACCGTCCTGACCCCGTCCAGGACCTCCAACAACAACGGCCGCCCCCCCCCCCCCCCCCCCCCCCCCCCCCGGGCCGCTCTCCACCGTCCCGTTGTGCGTGTCAAGGTGGTCCGGCCTTGAACGACTCTCTTCAAGAACCGACCCTTTGGAGCACCACTATGCGACAGGTGCTCCCAGTAGACTTTGGAGAGGCCGGGGGGTGGAGGCACTCCATGGTGTGAAAGTGATGTGCTGAAACGTTATTTATAGTTGTGTATATTCATAATGTGTTGAAATGCATGATTGTGACTAGTGTATGTCGTATATGAAAGCCTTTGATTGTGAAGTGTGCATGTTTTGTGTGGAATGCTGATTGTGAGATTGTGCATGTGCGTGTGTTAAATATTTATTTTGCGATTGTGTGTGTTTGATGTGAATAAATAGGTTTTGTATCGTAATCTTCTTGTGTGGCTCTGGCGAGGCTGTGATCCATCAACTCCAATCACATCCCATCTAAACTGATCTGTCAGGGCAGACCACCAGGGTCGTCCGTGACCAAGTGCGTGCGTGCGTGCACGTCATGTAAGCGCGGATCGTGCGTGCGTGCGAGCGTGGTGTGTATGTGTTGTGTTTGGAGGGTCTATGTTGTGAAAGGTGGCCATTCATGCAACAAAATCTGGGCTGGTTTTTAACCTTAAGAGAATTCCCGTCACAGAAATGTCATTTACGTGTTCAGGCTTTTATCACTTACCTTGACCTGATGGAAGCTTTTTATCAGCAAAAATGTTGTCAAAATACCAAATATGAGACAGGAAAAGACTTTTTTATTTTTATGCTTGTATTTTACCGTTCTCCAGTTTTTATTCAGTTATTCTAACAAGGTGCAAAGCTCAGGTCACCAAGAAAGTTTATTTATTATGGTAAGTATATGTATGTATGTTTGTATGTATGTATGTATGAAATATGAAATGTCTCTTCTCGTCTCTCCATATATATCTATTAATATATATGTGTGTGTTGTTGTGTGTGTTGTGTGTGGTTCAATTATATAACAAAGCTTGCTCTTATTCATAGATTACTGAAGAAAAGTTGGTTTTTTGAAAAAACTTCAACAAACTACTACGTAAATCACACCACCTTCTTCGTGAATGCATTCTTCTTAAAACCAAAAGTCAAATACCACTTTCCGCTGTCACTGAGGAAAACAATCAGTTGCAAATAGCGTAACTGACCATAGTTATATTTGCACGAACAAACTAAAGTATGGGGAAAACAAGAGCACTAACATATTCTTCCCGTCATCATAAAAAGACTTTGCAAAGATGAAATTTTTAGAGAAAAAAAAATAAAGATGAAAAAATGGGGAAATATAATTATAATATGAAAAAGCCTTCACTACTCCTGAGGAACCACGCGATCCCTTCTAAGGCAATCTATTGTATTGCCTGCTCCTAGGCCTTTTCTGTCCGATGGATTCGGACTCATCAGAGACACGGCGATTGTGTCTGCGCTCCTGGTCAAATAAACACACCACAGTTCATATCCTGTGGTGTTCCATCCCACCAAGGGTTCAAAAAAGAAATCCAACAGCACCCCCAAAGCACCAGTGAAGTATATAAAAAGAATAAAACAAAGTGTGGAAGAAACAATTGCGCTAAAAATAACTAAAGCATTATATAACAGTATAAAATTAGGGACAATCTTTGAAGCCTATGCCTGAGGATCCATTCAAGATACAGGGAATCAAAAGATTAGAACAGTTGGAGTGTCAGCTCTGCGGTTCTATAACTCAGCAAGTCGTGCTAAGAATTGTGCAACAACCGTTACTTGGATCTCCTAAAAACCAATCTCCCACTGATTGACCACACAATATGATGCAGAACAATTAAGTAGTGGGGAAACAAGTGCGACTAACAATTCTTCGCAATATAATAATGACTTAGCAAAGAGTGAAATTTTAGAGAAAAAAAAATGAAATGAAGAAAATGGGGGAAATATATTATAAACATGAAAAACCCTTCACCAGCTGCCTGAGGAACCATCCGATCCCTTCTGAAGGCAGATCTATTTGATTGGCCTGCACCTAGATCCTTTCTCCGCTGGATCGACTCACAGGAGACACTCTGATTGTGTCTGCGCTTCCTGTCAAATAAGACACAACCACATTCAACACTCTGTGGTGTTCTCACCACAAGGTTCAAAAAAGAATCCAAACACACCCCAAAGCAGCCATGAGGATAGTAAAATGGAATAAGAACGAAGTTTGGAAGGGAAAAGTTGCTAAAAAACTAAAAGCATTATCATAAACAGTAATAAAATGGTAGGGAACAATCTTAGCCTATCATAGATCCTTCAAGGATACAATGAGATCAAAAGATATGAACAGTTTGAGTGGTCACTCTGCGGTTCGAAATAAAGCAACAATGTCCAGTGCTAAGAATTGTGCAGGAAAAAAAACACAACCATTACTTGGAACTCCTAAGAGATCAATTCTCCCACTGATTGACCAAACAATATGAATGCGAACAATGAAGTAGTGGGGGAAAACAAGTGCATCTAACAATCTTCCGTCATTATAAAAACTTTGCAAAGATTTGAAATATTAGAGAAAAAAAAAATGAAGATGAAGAAATGGGGGAAAAATTATAAATAAAAAACCCTTTCACTACTCCTGAAGGAACCATCGCGAATCCCCTTTCTAAGCAGATCTAATGTATTGGCCTGCTCCTAGCCTTTCGTCCCTGGATCGGACTCATCAAACACCTGATTGTGTCTCCACCTGGATCAAATAAGACACACCCACATCATAACTCTGTGGTGTCTCACCACCATAGGTTCAAAAAAGAATCCACAGCCCCACCCCCAAAGCACCAGTGAAGGATAGTAAAAAGAATAAAACGAAAGTTGGAAGGGAAAAAGTTGCTAAAAAAAACACAAGCATTATATAAACAGTATAAATGTAGGGACAACGTTGAGCCTATGCCCTGAGGTTCATTCAAGGATACAAGGGAATCAAAAGATCTGGAACAATTGAGTGGTCAGCTCTGGCGTTCGATAACGCAAAGCAATGACAGTGGCTAAAGAATTGTGCAGACACCTTACTTGAATCTTCCAAAAGATCAATCTCCCACAGATTGACCAAACAATATGATGCTGAACAATTAATAGTGGGGAAAAACATGTGCAGGCTAAGAATCTTCCGTCAATATAATAAATGACTTTTCAAAGATTTGAAATTTAAGAGAAAAAAAAAAGAAGATGAAGAAAATGGGAAATATCATATAAATATAAAAAACCCTTCGCTAGCGCTAGGGAACCTAGCAGTCCCTTCTGAAGGCAATCGATTTGTATTGCCTCTCCTAGCCCTTCGTCCGCTGAACGGACTCATCAGGGAGACACGGCTGATTGTGTCAGCGCTCTCGGTGTCAAATAGAGACACACCACAGATCATAACTCGTGGTTCTCTACCCACCAAGGGTTTCAAAAAAAAGAATCCAACAGCACCCCAAACAGTCATGAAGGATAGTAAGAAAGGAATAAAACAAAGTTGGAGAGGGAAAAGTTGCTAAAAACCTAAAAGCATTACATAAACATATACAATGAGGACATCTTTGAGCCTATGCCTGAGGATCCATTTCACGGATACAAGGGAGATCAAAAGATATGGAACAGTTGAGGGTCAGCTCTCTGTTCTATACTCAAGCAATGTCATTGGCTAAAATTGTGCAGGACAACCTTTACATTAATCTCCTAAGAGATCAATCTCCCACTGATTGACCAAACAATATGATGCTGAACATAAGTATGGGGGAAAACAATGCAGCTAACAATTCTTCCGTCATTATAATAATACTTTCCAAAGATTTGGAAATTTTAAGATAAAAAAAAAAATGAAGATGAAGAAAATGGGCAAAATATTATAAATATGAAAAACCCTTCACTACTGCCTGAGGGAACCATCGCATCTTCTGAAGACAGATCTATTTTAATTGCCTCTCCTATGCCTTTCGTCCCTGATCACCATCAGGAACACGGCTGATGTTCGCTCTCCTGTGTCAAATTAGACAAACCACAGTTCATAACTCTGTGGTTTCTTCTACCACCAAGGTTCAAATAAGAAATCCAAGAGCACGCCCCAAAGCCGCCATTGAAGATAGTAAAAAGGAATACAACGAGAGTTAGATAGGAAAAAGTTCCTAAAAAACTTAAAAGCATTATAATAATCAGTATAAAAATGTAAGGGGACAAACTTTGAAGCCTATGCCTGAGGATCCATTCAAGATACAAGGAATCAAAAGATATGACAGTTTTTAGTGGTCAGCTCTGCTGTTCTATAACCAAGCATGTCATGGCTAAGAAAATGTGCGGATCAACCTATACTTGGATCTCCTAAGAATCAATCTCCCACTTGATGGGACCAAACAATATGATGCAGAACAATTAATAGTGGGAAAACAATAGCACTAACAATTCTCCGTATTATAAAATACTGGCAAATGTTAAATTTTAGAGAAAAAAAAAATGAAGATGAAGAAATGGGAAATATATTATAAATATGAAAAACCCGTCACTAGCTTCCGAGGATACCATCGCAATCACCTCTGAAGGCAGATTCTATTGTATTGCCTCTCCAGGAGCCTTTCGTCCCGCTGATCGACTCATCAGGGAGACAGCGGCTGATTGTGTCCTGCGCTCCTGGTGTCAAAATAAGACACACCACGTTCATAACTCCTGTGGTGTTTCTCACCACCAAGGGATCAAAAAAGAATCCAACAGCACCCCCAAAGCAGCCAGTGAAGGATAGTAAAAAGGAATAAAACGAAAGTGGTGGAGAGGAAAAAGTTGCTAAAAAACTAAAAGCATATAAAACAGTATAAAAAGTAGGGCCAATCTTTACCTATCCTGATGATCCATTCAAGATACAAGAGATCAAAAGATATGGAACATTTTGAGTGGTCAGCTCTGCTGTTCTATAACGCAACAATGTCATGGATAAAATTGTCAGGACAACCTTTACTTGGATCCCTAAGAGTTGCAATCTCCCACTGATTACCAAACAATATGAAGCGGAACAATTAGTAATGGGGAAAATCATTGCAGGCTAACAATTCTTCCGTCATTATAATAATGACATTGCAAATATTTGAAATTTTAGAGAAAAAACAAATAAGATGAAATAATGGGAAAACTATTATAAATAAGAAAAACCCTCACTACTGCCTGAGAACCATCGCCACCCTTCGGAAGGCAGATCTATTTTATTGCCTGCTCCTTAGCCTTTCGCCGCAGGATCGACCTCATCAGGGAGACACGGCTGATTTGTGGTCTGCGCTCCTGGTCAAATAGAGACACACCACATTCATAACTCCTGTTGGTGTTTTCTCACCACCACGGGATTCAAAAAGAATATACCAACAGCACCCCAAACACCATGAGGATAGTAAAAAGAATAAAACGAAATGTGGAGAGGAAAAAGTTGCTAAAAAACTAAAAAGCATTATATAAACAGTAATAAAAAAGGAGGGGAAAATCTTTGAAGCCTATGCTCTTAGGATCCAATCAATACAAGGGAGATCAAAAGAAATGGAACAGTTTGAGTGGTCACTCTGCTGTTCTATAACTCAAGCAATGTCAAGGCTAAGAATTGTGCAGGACAACCTTTACCTTGGATCTCCTAAAGATCAATCTCCCACTGAATGAACCAAACAATATGATGCTGAACAATAAGTAAGGGAAAACATGTCACTAACAATCTTCCGCAGTATAAGAATGACTTGCAAAGATTTGAAATTTTAGAAAAAAAAAATGAAGATGAAGAAAATGGGGAAATATATTATAAATTTAAAATCCCGCTCACTATGCCAGAGGAACCATCCGATCTCCCTTCTGAAGCAATCTAATTGTAATTGCATGCCTCTAGGCCTTACGTCCGCGGATCGACTCATCAGGGAGACACGCTGATTGTGTTGCGCTCACTGTGTCAATAATACACACCCAGTTCATAACTCTGTGGTGTTCTTCACCACCAGGTTTCAAAAAGAATCCAACACAACCCCAAAGCAGCCAGTGAAGGTAGTAAAAAGGAATAAAACGAAGTGTGATAGGAAAAAAGTTTGCTAAAAAACAAAATGCAATATATAAACATAATAATGTAGGACAATCTTGAGCCTATGCCTGAAGAGTCCATTCAATTACAAGGGAGGATCTAAAAAAAAAAGATATTGAACAGTTTGAGTGGTCACTCTGCTGTTCTATAACTCAAGCATGTCAGTGGCTAAGAATGTGCAGGAACAACCTTTTACTTGGATCTCCTATAGAGATGCAATCTCCCACTGATGACCAACAATATGATGCTGAACAATTAAGTATGGGGGGAAAAACAATGCACTAACAATTCTTCCGTCATTATAATAATGACTTGCAAAGATTTGAAAATTTTAGAGAAAAAAAATGAAGATGAAGAAAATGGGGAAAAAAATATAAATATGAAAACCCTTCACTACTGTCCTGAGGGAACCATCGCGATCCCTTCTGAAGGCAGATCTATTTGTTTGCCTGCTCCTAGCCTTTCGTCGCTGGAATCGGACTCATCAGGAGACACGCTGATTGTCGCTCGCTCTCTGTGTCAAATAAGACACACCACAGTTCAAAACACTGGTGTTCTCACCACCAAGGGTTCAAAAAGAATCCAACAGCACCTACCCCCAAAGCAGCCAGTGAAGGATAGTAAAAGATAAAACGAAAGTGTGGAGAGGAAAAAAGTGCTAAAAAACTAAAACATTATATAAAAACAGAATAAAATGTAGGGACAATCATTGACCTATGCCCTTAGGATCCAATCAAAGTGGATACAAGGAGAATCAAAAGATATGAACAGTTTGAGTGGTCAGCTCTGCTGTTCTATAACTCAACATGTCAAGTGGCTAAAATTGTGCAGGACAACCTTACTTGGATCTCCTAAGAGATGCAATCTCCCACTGATTGACATACAATATTAAGCTGAAACAATTAATAGTGGGGGAAAACAATGCAGCTAACAATTCTTCGTCATAATAATACTGACTTGCAAAGATTTGAAAATTTTTAGAGGAAAAAATAAACTGAATAGAAGAAAATGGGTAAATATATTATAAATATGAAAAACCCTTCACTAGACTGCCTGATGAACCATCGCGATCCTTCTGAAGCAGATCTAATTTTATTGCCTGCTCCTAGCCTGTTCGTCCGCTGATCGGACTCATCCGAGACAACGCTGATTGTGTCTGCGCTCCTGGTGTCAAATAGAGACACACCACAGTTCAATACTCAGTGGTGTTCTCACTCACCAAGTTTTTCAAAAAAAGATTCCAAACATCACCCCCAAAGCACCAGTAAGGATAGTAAAAAGAATAAAACGAAAGTTGGAGAGGAAAAAGTTGCTAAAAAACTAAAAGCTTTATAGAACATATTAAAATGTAGGGAGACAATCTTTGAGCCTATGCCTGCGAGCCTTTCAAGGATACAAGGGAGCATCAAAAGATATGGAACAGTATGAGTGTCACTCTGCTGTTTCTATAACTCAAGCAATGTCAGTGGCTAAAATTGTGCAGACAACCTTTACTTGATCTCCTAAAGAGATGCAATTCTCCCACTGATTGACCAAACACTATGATGCTAACAATTAATATGGGGGAAAACAAGTGCAGGCTAACAATTCTTCCTCATTATAATAATGATTTGGCAAAAGTTGAAATTTAGAGAAAAAAAAAATGAAGATGAAGAAAATGGGGAAATATATTATAAATATATGAAACACCCTTCAC
Source organism: Conus ventricosus (assembly GCA_018398815.1). Classification (NCBI taxonomy): domain Eukaryota; kingdom Metazoa; phylum Mollusca; class Gastropoda; order Neogastropoda; family Conidae; genus Conus; species Conus ventricosus. The sequence goes on from JAFLJL010017017.1 coordinate 32,540, forward strand.
TATCTCCTGAGGAACCATCGCGATCCTCTGAAGGCAGATCTATTTTGTATTCCTCTCCCTAGGCCTTTCGTCCGCGGATCGACTCATCAGGAGACACGGCCTGATTGTGTCCCCTGCCTCCTGGTGTCAAATAGAGACCCACCACGTTCATGAACTCTGTTGGTGTTCTACCACCAAGGGTTCAAAAAGAATCCAACAGCACCCCCAAGCAAGCCAGTGAAGGATAGTAAAAAGGAAATAAAAACGAAAGTGTGAGAGGGAAAAATTTTGCATAAAAAACTAAAGCATTAAATAAACATTATAAAATGAGGGACATCTTACCTATGCCGAGATCCATTCAAGGAGCAAGGGAGATCAAAAGATATGGAACAGTTGAGTGGTCCACTCTGCAGTCTATAACTCAAGCAATTCAGTGCTAAGAATTGTGAGACAAACCTTATCTGGATCTCCTAAGAGAGCAATCTCCCACTATTGACCAAACAAATATATGCGAACCATTAAGTATGGGGGAAAACAAGTCCAGGCTACAATTCTTCCGTCAATATAATAATACTTGCAAGATTTGAAATTTTAGAGAAAAAAAAAAAGAAGATGAAAAATGGAAATATATTATAAAATAATGATAAACCCTTCACTAGCGCCTAGGGAACCATCGCATCCCTTCTGAAGGCGAGATGCTATTTTTATTGCACTCCTAGGCCTTCGTCCGCTGATCGGACTCATCAGAGACAGGCTGATTGTGTCTGCGCTCCTGGTCAAATAAGACACACTCACAGTCAATAACACTGTGTTCTCACCACCAAGGTTCAAAATGAATCCAAACAGCACCCCCACAGCAACCATGAAGGATAGTAAAAAAGGAATAAAAACAAAGTGAGGAGAGGAAAAAGTTCCCTAAAAAACTAAAAGCATTATAAAACATATAACATGTAGGACAATCTTTATAGCCTAGCCTAGATCCATTCACGAGATACAAGGAGATCAAAAATATGGAACCGTTTGAGTGGTCAGCTCTGCTGTTCTATAACTCAACAATTCAGTGCTAAGAATTTGTCAGACAACCATTACTTGGATCTCCTAAGAATCATCTCCCACTGATTGACCAATACAATATGAAGCTGAACAATTAATAGTGGGAAACAATGCAGCAAACAATTCTCCGTCATTATAATAAACTTTGCAGAGATTAAAAGTTTGAGAAAAAAAAAAATAAGATAAGAAAATGGGGAAATACTATTATAAAAATGAAAAAACCCATCACTACTGCCTTAGGGAACCATCGCGATCCCTTTCTGAAGCAGATCTATTTGTATTGCCTCTCCTATGCCTTTCGTCCGCTGGATCGACTCATCATCAGGAGACACGGCTTGATTTTTCTGCGCTCCTGTGTCAAATAGAGACACACCACAGTTTCAGAACTCTGTGTGTGCTCACCCCAAGTTCCAAAAAGAATCCAACACAACCCCAAAGCACCAAGTAAGAATAGTACAAAGGAATACAACGAAGTGTGGAAGGGAAAAAGTTGCTAAAAACTAAAAGCATTATATAAACAGTATAAAACGGAGTGACAATCTTTGACCTAAGCCTGAGGATCCATCAAGGATACAATGGAGATCAAAAGATATGAACAAATTGAGTGTCACTCTGCAGTGTCTATAGACTCAAGCAAGTGTCAGTGGCTAAGAATTGTGCAGACAACCCTTTACTGGATCTCCTAAAGATGCAATCTCCCACTGATATTGACCAAACAATATATCTGACAGATTAAGTAGTGGGGAAAATATAAACAATGCAGCTAACAATTCTTTCCGTCATTATAATAATTGACTTTGCAAAATTTGAAATTTTAGAGAAAAAAAAATGAAGATGAAGAAAATGGGGAAATAATATTATAAATATAAAAGGGGGAAATATAATTATAAATAGAAAAAACCCTTCATAGGCTGCCTGAGGGAACCATCGTGATCCCTTCTGGAGTGCAGATCTATTTGTATTGCCTGGCCCTAGGGCCGTTTCATCCGTCTGTTCGGACTCATATCAGAGACTAACGGCTGATTTGGGTTCAGCGCTCTGGTGTCAAATAAGAACACACCACAAGTTCATAATTCTGTGGTGTTCTCACCACCAAGGGTAAGAAAAGAATCCACAGCACCCCCAAAGCACCAGTGAAGGATAGTAAAAATGAATAAAACGAAAGTGTGGAGAGGAAAAAAGTTTGCTAAGAAATAAAAGCATTATACCAAACAGTAATAAAATGTGGGGAAAAACAATCTTGGGAGCCATGCCTGAGGATCCATTCAAGGGTAATACAAGGGAGAATCAAAAGATATGGAACATTTTGACGTGGTCACTCTGCTGTTCTATAACTCAAGCTTTGTCAGTGGCTAAAATTTGTGTCAGGACAACCTTTACTTGAGCTCCTAAGAGATGCAATCTCCCACTGATTGACCAAAACAATATGATGCTGACAATTAAGTATTGGGGAAAACAAGTGCCGCTATCATTCCTTCCGTCCTTATAATAATGACCTTTGCAAAGATTTGAAATTTATAGAGAAAAAAACAAAATTGAAGAAAATGGGAAATAAATTATAAATATGAAAAAACCCTTCACTAGCTGCTGAGGGAACGATCGTGATCCCTTCTGGAGGCAGATCTATGTTGTATAGCCGTGCTCCGTAGGCCTTTCGTCCGCTGGATCGGACTCATCAGGAGACACGGCCTGATTTGTCTGCCGCTCTGGTGTCCAAATTGAGCACCCCACAGTTCATAATTCTTGGTGTTCTCACCACCAGGGTTCAAAAAATGAATCCAACAGCACCCCCCAAGCACCATGAATGATAGTAAAATGGAATTAAAACGAATTGTGGAGAGGAAAAAAAGTTGCTAAGAAACTAAAACATTATACAAAACAGTAGAAAAAGTAGGGGGACAATCTTTGAGCTATGCCCTAGGATCCTTTCAAGATACAAGGAGATCATAAGATATGGAACAGTTTGAGTGGTCAGCTCTGCTGTTCTATACTCAAGCATTGTCAGTGGCTAAAATTGTGGCAGACTACTCTTAGACTTGGATCTCCTAAGAGATGCAATTCCCACTGATTGACCAAACATATGATGCTGAACAATAAGTAGTGGGGGAAACACAAGTGTTGACACAGGCTAACAATTTCTTCCATTTCCGTCAATATAATAATGACTTTGCCAAAGCCGATGAAATTTTAGAGAAAAAAAAATTGAAAAAATGGGGAAATATATTATAAATATGAAAAACCCTTCACTAGCTGCCTGAGGGAACCATCGTGATCCCTTCGGAGGCAGATCCATTTGTATATCCTGCCCTAGGCCTTTCGTCCGCTGGATCGACGTCAAATCAGGGAGACACGGCTGATTGTGTCCTGCGTCTCTGGTGTCAAATAGAGACACACCACAGTTCCTAATTCTGTGGTGTTTCTCACCATCATGGTTTCAAAAAGATTCCAACAGCAACCACGCCCAAAAGCAGCCAGTGAAGGATATAAAATGGAATAAAACGAAAGTGTGGAAGAGGAAAAAAGTTGCCTAAGAAACTAACAGCATTATACAAACAGTAAAAAATGTAGGGGACAAATCTTTGAGCCTATGCCTGAGATCCATTCAAGGATACAAGGGAGATCAAAAATATGGAACAGTTGAGTGGTCAGCTCTGCTGGTTCTATAACTCAAGCATTGTTCAGTGGCTAAGAATTGTGCAGACAACCTTTACTTGGATCTCCTAAGAGATGCAATCTCCCACTGATTGACCAGAACAGTTTGATCTGAACAATTAAGTAGTGGGGGAAAACAAGTGCAGGCTAACAATTCTTTCGTAATTATAATAATGAATGACTTTGCAAGATTTGAAATTTTAGAGAAAACAAAAATGAAGAAAATGGGGAAATTATATTATAAATATAAAAGACCCTTCACAAGCCCCTGAGGGCACCATCGTGACCCTTCTGGAGGCAGATCATTTGTAATTGGCCTGCTCCTATGCCTTTCGTCCGCTGGATCGGACTCATCAGGGAACACGGCTGATTGTGTCTGCGCTCTGTGTCAAATAGACACACACCTACAGGGTCATAATTCTGTGTGTCTCACCACCAAGGGTTCAAAAAAGAATCCAACAGCACCCCAAACAGCCAGTGAAGGATAGTAAAATGGAAAAAACGCAAGTGTGGAGAGGAAAAAAGTGCTAAAAACTAGAAAAGCAATATACAAACAGTATAAAATGTAGGGACAATCTTTTGAGCCTAGCCTGAGATCCTTCAAGATACAAGGGAGATCAAAGATATTGGAACAGTTTGGAGTGGTTCAGCTCTGCAGTCTATAACTCAGCATTGTCAGTGCTAAGAATTGTGCAGGACAACCTTACTTGAACTCCTAAGAGATGCAATCTCCCACTGTTTGACAAACAATATATGCTGAACAATTAAGTAGTGGGGGAAAACAAGTGCAGCTAACAATTCTTTTCCGTCATTAAATAATCCTTTGCATAAGATTTTGAAATTTTAGGGAGAAAAAAAACAATTGAAAAAATGGGGAAATATATTATAAATATGAAAAAACACTTCACTAGCTGCCTGAGGAACCAACGTATCCCCTTCTGGAGGCAGATCTATTTTGTATTGCCTGCTCCAGCCTTTCGTCCGCTGGATCGGACTCATCCCAGGGAGAACACGGCTGATTTGTCCTGCCGCTCTGGTGTACAAATAGAGACACACCACAGTTCATTATTCTGAGGTGATCTCGACCACCAAGGTTTTTCAAAAAAGAATCCTACAGCAGCCCCAAACCAAGCCAGTGAAGGATAGTAAAATGGAATAAAACCGAAAGTGGGGAGAGAAAAAAGTTTGCTACGAAACGAAAAGCATTATACAAACAGTATAAAATGTAGGTGGACAATCTTTGAGCCTATGCCTGAGGATCCATTCAAGATACAAGGAGAGCAAAAGATATGGAACAGTTTTGAGTGTCAGCGTCTGCTGTTCTAAAACTCAAGCTTAGGCTAAGAATTTGCAGGACAAACCTTTTACTTGATCTCCTAAGAGATGCAATCTCCCATCTGATTGACCCCAAACAATATGATCTGAACAATTAAGTAGTGGTGAAAACAAGTGCAGGCTAACAAATCTTCTGTCATTATAATAATGACTTTGCACAGATTTGAAATGTTTAGAGAAAAAAAAAATTGAAGAAAATGGGAAATAATAAATATGAAAAACCCGTCACTAGCTGCCTGAGAACCATTCGTGATCCCTTCTGGAGCAGATCTATTTGTATATTCCTGCTCCTGAGCCTTTCGTCCCGCTGATCGGACTCATCAGGAGACAACGGCTGATTTGTCCTGCGCGTCTGGTTGACAAATAGAGACACACCACAGTTCATAATTCTGTGGTGGTCTCACCACCAAGGGTCAAAAACAGAAGCCAACAGCAACCCCCAAAGCAGCCATGAAGGATAGTAAAATGAATAAAACAAAGTGGTGGAGAAGGAAAAAATTGCTAAGAAACTCAAAGCATTATACCAAACAGTATATAAATGTAGGGGACAATCTTGAGCTATGCCTGAGAATCCATTCAAGGATTACAAGGGAGATCAAAAGATATGGAACAGTTTGAGTGGTCAGCTCCTAGCTGTTCTATAACTCAACAATGTCAGTTGCCTAAGAAGTGTGCAGGACAACCTTTACGTTGGAACTCCTAAGAGATGCAATCTCCCACTGATTGAATCCAAACCAATATGATGCTGACCAATTAAGTAAGTGGGGGAAAAACAATGCAGGCTAACCAATCTTCCTCATTATAATAATGACTTCGTTCGCAAAGATTTGAAATTTAAGAGAAAAAAAAAATTGTAAAAATGGGAAATATATTATAAATATGAAAAACCCTTCACTAGCTGCCTGAGGGAACCATCGTGATCCCTTCTGGATGCAGTATCCATTTGTATTGCCTGCTCCAGGTCTTTTCTTATTCCGCTGGATCGTACTCAATCATGAGACCCTGCTGATTGTGTCTGCGCTCTGTGTCATAATAGAACACAACCACAGTTCAATAAATCGTGTGGTGATCTCACAACCAAGGGGTTCAAAAAAGAATCCAACAGCACCCCCAAAGCCGCCCGGTGCACGGATAGTAAAATGGAATAAAACGCAAGTGTGGTAGGAAAAAAGTTGCTAAGAAACTAAAAGCATTATACAAACAGTATAAAATTAGGGCCAATCTTTGAGCCTTGCCTGAGATCCATTCAAGGATACAAGGGAGATCAAAAGATAAGGAAACAGTTTGGAGTGGTCATCTCTGCTGTTCTATAACACAAACATTGTCAGTGGCTAAGATTGTGCAGACAACCTTTACATGGATCTCCTAAGAGAATGCAATCTCCCACATGATTGACCAAACATATTGATGCGAACACTTAAGTAGTGGGAAACAAGTGCAGGCTAACAATACTTATCCGTACATTATAATAATGACTTAGCAAAGATTTGAAATTTTAGAGAAAAAAAAAATGAAGAAAATGGGGAAATATATTATAAATATGAAAAACCCTTCACTAGCTGCCTGAGGGAATCATCGATGATCCCATCTGGACAGATCTATTTGTAATTGCCTGCTCCTAGCCTTTCGTCCGCTGGATCGACTCATCATAGGGAGACACTGCTGATTGGTGTCTGCCTCTGGTGTCAAAATAGAGACACACCACAGTTCATAAATCTGTGGTGTTCTCACCACCAAGTGTTTCAAAAAAGAAATCCAACAGCAGCCCCCAAAGCAGCCAGTGAGGATAGTAAAATGGAATAAAACGAATAGTGTGAGAAGGAAAAAAGTTCCCTAAAAACTAAAAGCATTATTCAAACAGTATAAAAAGTAGGGACCAATCGTTGAGTCCTATCCTGAGGATCCATTCGGATACAAGTGAGATTCAAAAGATATGGACCAGTTTGAGTGGTCTACTCTGCTGTTTCTAAAACCAAGCCATTGACAGTGCTAAGAATTGTGCAGGACAACCTTTACTTGGATCTCCTAAGATATGCCAATCTCCCCACTGATTGACCAAACAATATATGCTGAACACTTAATAGAAGTGGGGGAAAAACAAGTGCAGCTTAACAATTCTTCTGTCATTTAATAATAATGACATTTGCAAAGATTTGAAAATTTTAGAGAAAAAAAAAAAGAAAGAAAAATGGGGTAATATATATAAATATGAAAAACCCTTCAACTAGCTGCCTAGGGAACCACGTGATCCCGTCTGGAGGCAGATCTATTTGTATTGCCTGCGCCAAGGCCTTTCGTCCCGCCTGGATCGGCTCATCAGGGAGACACTGCGGATTGTGTCTGCGCTCCTGGTGTCAAAATAGAGCCACACCACAGTTCAAATTCTGTGGTGTTCTCACCACCAAGGTTTCAAAAAAGATCCAACAGCGAAGCCCCAAAGCAGCCAGTGAAGATCGTAAAATGGAATAAAACGAAAGTGCGGAAGGAAAAAAGTTGCTATAAGAAAACTAAAAGCATTAAAACAAACAGTATAAAAAGATAGTGGACCATCTTTGAGACCTATGCCTGAGGATCCATCCAATCAGGGATAACAAGGGAGATCAAAAGAATAGTGACACATTTGAGTGGTTCAGCTCTGCTGTTCTCATAACTCAAAGCATTGTCAGTGGCTAAGAATAGAGCAGGACAACCTTACTTGGATCTCCTAAGAGATGCATCTCCCAACTGATTGACCAAAAACAATATGATGCTGAACATTAGTAGTGGGGGCAAAACAAGTGCAGGCTAACACTTCATTCCTCCTTATAATAATGACTTTGCAAAAGATTTGAATTTAGAGAAAAAAAATTGAAAGAAAATGGGGAAATATATTAATAAATTTGAAAAACCCTTCACTAGCTGCCTGAGGGAACCATCGTGATCCCTTCTGAGAGCAGATCTTGATTAGTATTGGGCCGGCTCCTAGCCTTTCATCCGATGATCGACTCAACAGGGAGACCGGCTGATTGTGTCTGCGCTCTGGTGTCAAATAGAGACAACACCACAGATCATAATTCTGTGGTGTTTCTCACCACCAGGGTTAAAACAAGAATCCAACAGCACCCCCCAAAGCAGCCATGGAGATAGTAAAATGGAATAAACGAAAGTGTGTGAGAGGAAAAAAGTTGCTAAGAAAAACCTATAAGCATTATACAAACAGTATAAAACTTGGGGGACATATCCTTTTGAGCTATGCCTGAGATCCATTCAAGGACTCCAAGGGAGATTCAAAAAGATATTGAACATTTTGAGTGTCAGCTCTGACTGGTTATATAACTCAAGCATTGTCAGTGGGCTAAAATTGTGCAGGGACAACCTTATACTTGGATCTCCTAAGAGATGCAATCTCCACTGATTGCCCAAACAATATGTGCTGAACAATTACGTAGTGGGGGAAAACAAGTGCAGGCAAACCCTTCACCGTCATTCCATAAATGACTTTGCAAAGTTGAAAAAGTAATGAGAAAAATCAAAATGAAGAAAATGGTGCACAAATAATACTAAATAAGAAAAAACCCATCCACTAGCTGCTGAGGAACCCAACGAGATCCCTTCTGTAGCAGATCTATTGTATTGCCTGCTCCTAGGCCTTTCGAGTCCCCTGGATTCGACTCATCAGGGAGACACGGCTGATTGAGATCAGCGCTCTGTGACAAAAAAAGACACACCACAGTTCATAATTCTGTGGTGATCTCACCACCAAGGGTTCAAAAAGAATCCAACAGCACCCCCAAAGCAGCCATGAAGGAATAGTAAAATGGAAAAAACACGTAAGTGTGGAGAGGAAAAAAGTTGCTAAGAACTAAAAAGCAATATACAAACAGTAAAACAAGTAGGGGACAATCTTTGAGCTATGCCTGAGGATCCATGTTCAAGGATACAAGGCAGATCAAAAGATATTGAACATTGAGTGGTCAGCTCTGCAGTTCCTATAACCCAAGCATATGTCAGTGCTAAGAATTGAGCAGGACAACCTTTACTTGGATCTCCTAGAGAGAAGGCAATCTCCTCCCACTGATTGACCAAACAATATGATGCTGACAATTAAGTAGTGGGGGAAAAACAAGAAGTGCAGGCCTAACAATGTCTTTCATCTTCTTACTTCCTGTCAATATAATAATGACATTTGTCAAAGACTTGAAATTTTAGAGAAAAAAAAATTGAAGAAAATGGGGAAATATATTATAAAAAAGAAAAACCCTTCCACTTAGCTGCCTGAGGGAACCATCGTGATCCCTCTGGAGGCAGATCCATTTTGTATTGTGCCTGATCCTAGGCCATTCGTCCGCTGGATCGGAATCATCAGGGAGACACGGCTGATTGTGTCTGCCGCTCTGGAGTCAAATAGAGACACAACCACGTTTCATATTCTGTGGTGTCTCACCACCCAAGGTTTCAAAAAACAATTCCAACAGCACCCCCAAAGCAGCCAGTGAAGGATAGTAAAATGGAATAAAACGAAAGTGTGGAGGAAAAAGTTGCTAAAAACTAAAAAAGCATTATACAAACGTATAAAATGAGGGGACAATCTTTGATCTATGCCTGAGGATCCATTCATGGATACTAGGTAGATCAAAAGATATGGAACATTTGAAGTGGTCAGTCTCTGCTGTTCTATAACTCAAGCATTGTCAGTGGCTAAGAATTGTGCAGGACAACCTTTACTTGGGATCTCCTAAGAGAAGCCAATCTCCCACTGATTGACCAAACAATATTGATGCTGACCAATTAAGAAATGGGGAAAACAAGTGCAGGCTAAAATCGTAGGGGTGATCTTTCTTTCTTCCGTCATTATTAATAATGACTTTTGCAAAGATTTGAAAATTTAGAGAAAAAAAAAATTGAAGAAAATGGGAAATATATTATAAATATGAAAAACCCTTCACTAGCCTGCTTGAGGTAA
>JAFLJL010017018.1:0-20053 GCA_018398815.1 Conus ventricosus
CTCCTGCGGACACCCCCTGTATAGGAAGTGGAGTTGTGTGTGTATGACCGTTTTCTATCCCGCCATTAAGGCAGCCATACTCCATCTTCGGGGAAGGTGCATGCTATGTGTAACGTGTCATCCATACCAACGGCCAAACTGGCCTTCTCTTCCGAAAGTTGGTGATGGGATTTTACGTGTGTGCAAGATGTTATGCGTGAGTTCACACACGGAACCTCGGTTTATAGTCTCATTCGAAGGACTGTATGGGAAATGGAGTCAGAACTAATGTTAACTCCGAGGGAAAAATCCCCCTGCACCGAAACGGCCCGGCGGAGACTCGAACCCGCAACCCCAAGATTACGAGTCCGGCGCTCTACCACTGAGCTATTCCGGCCCCTGAAGAGGTTTAATATCGATCTTTATTTCTCCAAGAAAAAAATTGGTAAGCATTGGAGAAATCAGACTTATTTCATTAAAGAGATTTGTTTTATATCAGGTACTAGTTGAAAATGTCTGAATGTCTTGTTTGGAAAAAGACAAAAAAAAAAATTGTTGAACTACAGTGTGTAGAAATAAATATTTGTTGGGAATAGGGTGGAGAAATGGGCCTAATAGTTGCTTGAGCTTTTGTGTGTGCATTGTTACTTGTGCCATTGTGCCTGCATTAGTCACATGGTGCTTTCAAGTTCTAAACTCATTTCTGTCTTCGGCAACTTTTTCTAAGTCCTACCTCAGAGCTGATAGGTCCAGGAACTTTTCAGGTCCCGAAATGAGTATTTTCCAGTGTGAAGGCCCTTTCAGGTTCCTGTCATTGTTTTGTTTAAAATGACTTGCTCTTAACTCCAGGCATGGTACATGTCCGCGAATTCGCGGAAATCCGCGAAAAGCAAAAAAAAAAAAAAAAAAAAAACCAACCGAGCCGCGCCCGACGAGACCAGCCCTTTTAGTTCGTTTGAGGTCGTTCGCTTCAAGCCTTCGTCTCGCGAGAAGTAGCATTGAGCAGGACTACTTCCGCGCATGCGCTTTCGTGACATTCGCCACTGCTTTCCGCTCTGGGTCGACGTGATCGAATTTGAACAAGGTTGAAGAAAAAGAAGGAAAAAATAAAAATGCCAAAGCGTACAGACATAGTTCCGCGGAATTCTCCGACAGAAGATATTGATGCTGGTGTGGCAAACAAATGGCGATGGGATTGGCTGAACAGGAGCCACGAAAATGAAACGTTTTCGTCGTGCTTGGAAAAGTTGAGAATCCGCGGCAAAGCATACTGTGTGGTGTGTCAAGTTGAAATCTGTTACGGGTCTGGCGGTGCGAGAAGCCTCAGCGATCACATCAAAGGGAAACGAAACGAAGAGAGAGTGAAAACTGCTGCAAGTAATCCCGTTCTGCCAGGTAAGATTCTCTCTCTCTCTCTCTCTCTCTCTCTTTCTCTCTTCTTCCCCCCCCCCCCCCTTCCTCCCCTCTCCCTTCCTCCCCCCTCTCTCTTCCTCTCTTCTAGAGCTCTCACTCTCTCTCATTCTCTCTCTTTCTTTCTCCCCCCTCCCCCCCCATTCCCCCTCTCCCTTCCTCTCTCATTCTCTCTCTCTCTCTCTCTCTCTCTCTCTCTCTCTCTCTCTCTCTCTCTTTCTCTCATTCTGTTTCTGACTTTCTCTGCCTCACTTATCAGCAGAGTAAGTAAATATTTTACAGTTTGATTTAATGTATGCCACCTAAAGCAATGTAGATATGTACTCATTTTTGCTATGTGATTACTTGGGTTTAAAACCTTCTTTGGGTTGAAGGAATGACTGATAAAGTGATTCTAGGAGAGCTTATTTTATGGCAGAAATTGCTTAGTATGAAGAACTGAAATTAGTTCAAGGAGAGGCTTTTTTACAGGCTAGAATTGCTGAAAAACCTTCAGCTTCAGGGGGCGCTGTCCCCTGACCCCCACAAGGGGCTCTGCCCTTGACCCCGCCAGGGGGCTCCGCCCCCTGGACCCCCAAAAATTTTCAGGGAAAAATGATTTTCCTCCAGTACCATGCCTGAATCCCAAGGGAGTTCTTTCCCTTGATTTTCAGTCACTGGGGGTTTGGGAAGGTTTTTTTTTTTTTTTTTTGATGGAATTTTTTTTTTTTTTTTTAAAATTTTCCACATCTAAAAACCCTATTTTTAATAGAATAGTTCACCAAAAGAAAAACAGAAAAAAATTTTTCATTTTCTAAGGGGGGGGAAAAATTTTTTGAGAAAAAATTATTTTTTTCCAAATTAAAAAAAATTTGAAAAAGACATTGTCCTGTTAACAGTTACTGACTTTCCAAATTTTAGGGGTGATTTTTTAAATTTTAAAACATTTGCTGATAAAATTTAGATCTTTCATTTTCGAAATAAAAAAAATTTTTAAACCCAAACTTAGATAAAAAAGGGTTTGATTGTATGAACTTTTTTCGTTCCCAAAAAAAAGCCCGGGTTCCTGAAGATAGGATTTAGAGTCTGCATAGGGTAAAAGGGCTGAAGTGAAAGGGAAAGAAAAGGGGGGAAAAAAATGAAATAAAAAGAAAAATTTCTTAACTCTGTTCAATATGCACTTGCCGCATTTGTTCCCCCGAAAACCACAGCAAGAGAAAATAAAATCCCTAATTTGAACAGGTTACCCAAATTTTAAAAAATTTTAAAGAGAGGAAAGGGAAAAAAATTTTTTAAAAAAAAAAAAATTTTTAAAATTCCTATGAAAATGTAGGGAGCTAAAATAAAAGTTTGGGGAATGTCACATTTAGCCGTTTACTCGGGGGGGGGGGGGGGGGGGGGGGGGGGGGGGGGGGGGGGGGGGGGGGGGGGGGGGGGGGGGGGGGGGGGAAACTTTTAGAACTTTTTTCTGAATCGTTATTATCTGGAACCTCATCCCCCTTGAAAACTTGGTCACTGATGCTTCTTTTTACCAGACTTTTACCAAGTCTTATGCCATAAAACCCACAAATCACATTTTCTTCACTAATTCCCCTCCCTAGAAAGGCAAAATCAAGGTTAACCATGGGGAAAAACAGCCCCTTTTGACCCCCAAAATTTTGAAAATTCAAACTCAGAATACGGTTCGTATCGCTCGCAGTTTTTTGCAAAAGGAAGTGAATGGCTACAGGAAGAAGGAAAATCACTTTTTTCGAAGGGCTCCTTTTCTATTTTAGAAAAGTGGTGGCGCCCAATTTTTGCCCTGTGTTTTCTGGGCGTGGAGGGGCCTCAGCCTTTCGGACAGTGTATTTTTTTCCGGGTTCCCAGGGGCTGGTGGGCCCACGCTTTTTCCAAGAGAGTTTTAAAAAAATTTTTGAACGCTTAAATACACCCTATCCCGTTTTTCCAGTCCAGGGTTTACTATTTACTATGTTCAATCTAAAGCTGCCCCCCTGGTCCCTTTTGGTATATCAGGGGCTTCTGCTTGCTTTTAAACAGGCATTTCAGTGGCGAACAAATATGTGAATGCTTTTTTTCAGCCCGCCCTTTTTTTAGGTTTTTGGGGAAAGGGGGGGAAAGGGGTCGGGGGGGGGGGGGGGGGGGGGGGGGGGGGGGGGGGGGGGGGGGGGGGGGGTTTTTTGGGGGGGGGGGGGGGGGAAGGGGGGAGGGGGGGGGGGGGGGGGGGGGGGGGTGGCCCTTTTTTTTGGAAGGGAAAATAAATAAAATTTTGGGAAAACCCCAAAAATTGTTAACCTTTTTGGGCTTTTTAAAAATTAAAAGGGGGAGTTTTAACTAAGGGCTTTACAACCCAGGTTTTTTTTGGGTTTTTGGAAAAACAGGCCCCCTTTTTTTGAAAAACATTTTGCAGTGGGAGAAAGTTTTTTGGGTGCTTCAGGAGGCACTGGAAAAACAATCGGAGCAGTTTGGGTTTGTTTTATCTTGTTAATTTTTTCACCCGCACTTCTCACCCAAAAGCCCCACCCATTCCTTTTTCCCCCCCCTTGATAAAAGAAACCCTGATTATTTTATTTTTTCATTTTTTCAGGGGCCAACATTTTTTTTGGTTTCTTGCGCTTAGGCTGGAAAAAACGGTGATTAAAACAATTTTTGTTTTCCATTTCTTGAACAAACTTTGAAAAAAAACCCCTTTTTTTGAGATTTTCTTGTATTTGGGTTTTTTCAGAATTTTTTTTAATTTCATTATTGAATCATTGTAAAAAAAAAAGAAAACAAATAGCACACAGTAGTTTTTTCATTTTGATTTTCCCCCAAGTTCTTGTCCTGTTCTTATTTATCTGTTTTCAAATTTTAAAAATTTTTTTTTGAAGAAAAAAAATTTTTAAAAAAAAATTTTATTCTTTTTCTTCATGGTGGTTAATAATTGTTTGAAGAACTTGTCTTTTTTAAAAAAGTATTTTTTTTCAGAGTTAAGGGGGTGGGAAATTCCATGGGTATTTGGAGAAAAAAATGCCTGATTTTTTAGAGGGAAAGGGAAAAACGAACTTTTGGGGAAAAAAAAAATCCATGAAAAAAAAAAAATTTTTGAACGCTTTAGGGACCCCAAAATATTTTTTTTTTAACCCTATCAAGGTTTTTTCCCGTCCAGGTTTTTTTTGTTGACTGTATGTTCAATCTACCCGTGCCCATGGTCATTATGGTTATCTCCCGGTTTTTTCTGTTTTGGTTTTTAAACCCGGCCCTTTCAGTGGCGGGCCCAAAAAATAAAAATGAATGCAATTTTTCGCTGCTTTTTTAGTTTTAGTTTTTAGGTCATGCGGGGGCCCTTTTTTTTGAAGGGAAAAATTTGATGCTTGCAAGTCACGAATTTATAATTCAAAATTTAGACATTTGAGGAAGGCGCAGTTGTCAACTGTTGGGGACTTGATTGGGTGAAAAAAAACTTTAAAAGGGGGAGTTTTGATCAGCAATTTTGTTTTGGTTATGGGTGGGGGTGGGCTGTGGGACGGCCATTTTTACTTTTTGGGTTTTTTTTAAAAAGAGCTGAATTGGTAAAGCCAATCATGGGTTTTAACAGCCTCTTTTTTACATGCCCCCCCTTGGGAAAAAGTATGTTGATGGGTTTATTACACTGGACTGCAATCGGAAACAGACGGGTTTGTTGTTTCTTGTTAATTTTTTACACCCGCACTTCTCACCCCCAAGCCCCACCCATTCCCTTTTTTTCCCCCAAAGATAAAAGACCGTTATGTTTATTTATTTTTTTTTGGTCCCAAAATTGTTACTTGCGTTATGGCTGGGAAAAACAGTGAATTTAAAAAAATATTGCTGTTTTCCCAAATTTTTGAAAAGGGCTTTAAAAAAACACTTCTTGAGATTTTCCCCCGTAATGTTTTTTTTCAGAATTCTTTTAAATTTTATTATTAAATTTTTTGTAAATTAAAAGAAAGCAAAAAAGCACACAATAGTTTTAAACATTTTTGGGTTCCACCAATTTTTTGGGCCTGTTCTGTAATATCTGCCCCGTCATCAGTTTTGTTTTTTTTCCCTTTTTACAGAAAAAGCAAAAAAGTTTTTTTTTTTCAAGGTGGATCTGAATGATTATTTGAAAACAAATTGTCTTTTTAAAAAAAGTATATGTTTTGGAATTTAAAAGGGTGGAAACTCTTCCCGGAATCCAAGGGATTTCCCCAAGGGAAAAACGCCCATTTTTTAGAGGACGGAAAAAAAAGGGGAAAATGAGAAAAAAAATTTATTGAAAGAAATTGTGGGAAAACTTTAGTTAACCCCCCCCTTTCCCGGTTTTTTTGACTGTATGTTTTAATCCAAGTTTTCCCATGGCGTTTTTTGGGATAAACAAAGTTCTTTTGTTTGCATTCAGTCCCCGAAACATTTCAATGGCAGGCAAATAGTGAATGAATTTTTTCCCGCCGCTTTTTTTTGTTGGGAGGTCATGAGGGGGCTTTTTTTCGAAGGGAAAATACAATATCTTGCAAGTCAAGAATTTATAATTCCCAAAAAGAGGCACTTGAGGGGAAAGGACCCGTTGTCAACTGTTGGAACTTTAAATTTGGGCTGGAAAAAAACTTCAAAAGGGGGAGGGTTTTGATCAGCAATTTTCGTCTTGGTTTTGGGGAAAATGAACTAGCTGGGGGCGGGACATTTTTACTTTTTGGCTTTAAAATTTAAAAAGAAACCTGAACTAGGACTATTTTCCAGTCATGGGTTTTAAAAAGCACTCCCTTTTAGTACAAGCACGGCAAAAAGTAGTTTTATGCTTTTGAGACTGGGGCTGCAATCGGAAAAAGACTGGGTTTGGGTTTATTTTTAATTTTTTTAAAACCCGCACTTTTCACCCACAACCCCACCATCCTTTTTTTCCCCCCAAAGATAAAAAAAAACCCTGATGATTGATTAACTTTTTTTTTTTGGTCCCAAAATGGTTTACTTTGCACTTATGGCTGGGAAAAACGGTTTATTATAACAATATTCGTTCAATTCTTGAACAAACTTTGAAGGAAAAAACTTCCCAAAGAGATTTTCCTGTTTTCATTTTGAATTCCCTTTTTTAAATTTCCCTTATTGAATCATTGTAAATTGAGGAAGCAAATAGCACACAGTAGTTATATCATTTTGTTTTCCCCCAAGTTCTTGTCCTGTTCTGTATATGTCGGGCTTCATTTTTTTTTTTTTTTTTTTAAAACAGAAAATGCAAAAAAAAAATTTAATTTTTTTTTTTAAAGGTGGATCTGAATAAAAATTTGAAGCAACTTGTCTTTTTAAAAAAAGTATTTTTTACGGATTTTAAAGCTGGAGAACTCTCCATGAGTAATTTTGGAGGGAAAAACGCCTGATTTTCAGAGGAAGGAAAAAACGAACTTTGGAGAAAAAAAAAAACCATGAAAAAAAAAAAAATTGTGAACGCTTTTAGTACCCCCAAAAATGGGACCCTATCAAGGTTTTCCTTCCAGGTTTCTGTGACGTATGTTCAATCACTGCTGCCCAAGGTCGTTATGGTTATCTCTGTTTTCGTTTGCTTTTTTAAACGGAGCATTTCAGTGGGGGGCAAATATATAAGTAATGCAATTTTTTTAGTGCTTTTCAAACTTTTTAGTTGTAGGTCATGGGGGGGGCTTTCTTCTTTTTAAGGGAAAATTTTGATGTCTTTTCAATCACAATCATAATTCAACTTGGGGGACCCTTTGAGGGGAAAGGGGAAATTGTCAACTGTTGGAACTTTATTTTGGGCCCCAAAAAAATTTAAAAAGGGGGCAGTTTTGTTCAGCAATTTTTTGTCTGGTTTTTTGGGGAGGTTGACTAGCTGGGGGCGGCACAATTTTTACTTTTTGGGTTTTAAATTTAAAAAAAGCGGGAAATAGGGTCCCAGTCGTGGTTTGAACAGGCATCTTTGAGTACTTCATTTCAAAAAGTATTTTGATGCTTTTTGAGCACTGGACTGCAATCGGAGCGACGGATTTTTGATCTTGGGTTAAATTTTTTACACCCGCACTTCTCACCCACAAACCCCCCCCATTCCTTTTTTTCCCCCCAAAGAAAAAACACCGTGATGATTGATTTATTTTTTTTTGGTCCAACATTTTTACTTGCGCTTATGGCTGGAAAATCAGTGATTAAAACAATATTGCTGTTACCAAATTTTTTGAAAATGACTTTGAAAAAAACACTTCTAAGAGATTTTCCTTTAAAAGTTCTTTTCAGAATTCTTTTAATTTGATTATTAAATTATTGTAAATTAGAGAAAAAAATAGCACAAAAATAGTTTTATCATTTTGATTCCACAATTTTCTGTCCTGTTCGTATTTTATCTGCCTGTCATCAGTTAGTTTTTTACTTTTGACAGAAAATGCAAAAAAGATTTTTTTCTTCATGGTGGACTGAATGATTATTTGAAGCAATTTGTCTTTTAAAAAAATGTATATGTTTATGGAATTTAGGCTGGAGAACTCTCCTGGAATCCAAGTATTTCCGAGAAAATCGCCTGATTTTCAGAGGAGGGAAAACCCGAACATGAAAAAAAAAAAATCCATTGAAAGAAATTGTGAACACTTTAGTACCCGTCCAGGTTTCTATGACTGTATGTTCAATCCACTGTTGCCCTTTGGTCGTTATGGTATATCATAGTGCTTCTGTTTGCATTCAGTCGGAGCATTTCAGTGGCAGGCAAATAGTGAATGCATTTGTCAGCCGCTTTTCTAGTTGTAGGTCATGAGCAGGGGTGGGAATTCTCCTCGGATCCGCGGAATTCCGCGGTAGAAGCAAAAGATTTCCTCGGATTTGAAATGTTATTTCCTCGGAAAATGAAATTCGCGGAGATAGGGCCTACCTCTTGTTCGGTTACGGTCGATTTCGGTAATCAGATGGCCTGTCTAGTAGGATACAGTAGGCCTATATCCGGCGCTAAGAACTGTGGGATACATTCAAAAATGGCGTACCGACGAGACATCGTAAAGCGCGGGCTTCAGAAATTTGACGAAAGCAACATAAAAAATCCATGGAGATGGGAGTGGATGGAGAAGACAGCAGACAACGAAAGGCTGTGTACATTCATGAGAAAATTCTGGCTCCTGGACTCGCTTTTTGTTCTCTGTGTGAAAAAGAAGTCAACTACTCCAGTCGTGGGCTTGTTGCACTGCAAGACCACGTGAAATGTGCCAAGCACAAAGAGCGTGTCAAACTTCGCCGGGAAAAACACCACACTTGAAGGAAAGCACGTCTCTATCTCTCTCTCTCTCTCTCTCTCTCTCTCTCTCTCTCTCTCTCTCTCTCTCTCTCTCTCTCTCTGTCTCTCTCTCTCTCTCTCTGTCCTGTCTCTCTCTCTCCCTCCCCCCCTCTCTCTCCCTCCCTCCCTCTCTCTCTTCCTCCCTCCTCTCTCTCCCTCTCTCTCTATCTCTCTCTCTCTCCCCTCCCTCCCTCCTCCCCCTCTCTCTCTCCTTCCTCCCTCTCTCTATCTCTATCTCTGTCTGTCTGTCTGTCTGACTCTCTCTCTCTCTCACTCTCTCTCACTCACACACACACACACACACACACACACACACACACACACACACACACACACACACACATCTCTCTCTCTCTCTCTCTCACACTCACTCACACACACACACACACACACAACACACCACACACCACACACACACACACACACACACACATTCACACACACGCACACACATACATATATATCAGAGAAAAAGTTAGAGGATAACAAGATCAGGTTATATATATATATATATATATATATATTATATATATATATATAATGCACACACGCTTCACACATGCACACACACACACACACCACTTACAAACACACACACACAACACACACACACAACAGAGATATTAATACACAAAATTGTATAATGCACACACGCATTCACACATGACACAACACACACACACACACACACACACACACACACACACACACACACACACGCACACACACAGAATATCACACACAAAATTGTATAATGCACACACGCATTCACACATGCACACACACACACACACACACAACTACACACACACACACACACATACACACACACGCACATACACACACACATACATACACAGGACTCATCCGGATGTGAATCACAGAGGGCAGCACCACAGTCCAGCTCAGGAAAGGACTCATCCAGTAAACGAAAGCAGGCATCCATTTCAATGTTCTTTTTTTCAAAGTAGGGTGAGTATTTTTGTAATGTTTGCATGTGATCTATAGATGAAACCGTGCCCAAAAAAAACATATTTTATGCTCTCTGAATGTTTCATTTATTTGCCCAAAATACACCAGATTGCACAGATATGCATCCTTAAGAAAAAAACATTTTCCGGGGGGGCATGCCCCGGCCCCCCCTAGATTTCCTCTTTTTTGTCTGTTACCAGTTCCACCCCTGCATGAGGGGCTTCTTCTTTTGAAGGGAAAATACAATATCTTGCAGTCAAGAATCATAATTCAACTTGAGGCACTTGAGGAAGGCACAGTTGTCAACTGTTGGAGACTTGATTGGATGAAAAGACTTCAAAAGGGAGCAGTTTTGATCAGCAATATTCGTCTGGTTATGGGAAGTGAACTAGCTGGGACGGCACATTGTTACTTTTTGGCTTTATTAAGAAGAGCTGAACTAGACTATGCCAGTCATGGTTTGAACAGCACTCTTTGAGTACATGCAGTGCAAAAAAGTATGTTGATGCTTTATGAGCACTGGACTGCAATCAGAGCAGACTGGATTTGTTGATCTTGTTAATTTTTTACACCGCACTTCTCACCACAAGCCCACCTATTCTTTTTTCCCCCAATGATAAACAACCGTGATGATTGCTGTTCACATTCTTGAACAGACTTTGAAGAAAACACTTCAATGAGATTTTCCTGTATTGTTCATTTCAGAATTCTTTTTAATTTCATTATTGAATCATTGTAAATTAGAGGAAGCAAATAGCACACAGTAGTTATATCATTTTGATTCCACCAAGTTCTTGTCCTGTTCTGTATATGTCTGTCTTCATTTAATTTTTTTTCTTTGAAGACAGAAAATGGAAAAAAAGATTTAATTTTTTTCTTCATGGTGGATCTGAATAATTGTTTGAAGCAACTTGTCTTTTTAAAAATGTATTTGTTACGGAGTTAATGCTGGAGAACTCTCCATGAGTATTTCGGAGAAAATCGCCTGATTTTCAGAGGAAGGAAAAGCGAACTTTGGAGAGAAAAAAAATCCATGACAAAAAAAAGATTGTGAACGCTTTAGTACCCCAAGTATCGTACCATATCAAGTTTTTCCAGTCCAGGTTTCTGTGACTGTATGTTCAATCTACTGCTGCCCATGGTCGTTATGGTTATCTCGGTGTTTCTGTTTGCTTTTAATCGGAGCATTTCAGTGGCGGGGAAATATATAAGTGAATGCAATTTTTCAGCTGCTTTTCTAGCTTCTAGTTGTAGGTCATGCGGGGGCTTCTTCTTTTGAAGGGAAAATTAGATGTCTTGCAAGTCACGAATCATAATTCAACTGGAGACATTTGAGGAAGGCGCAGTTGTCAACTGTTGGAGACTTGATTGGACTGAAAATACTTCAAAAGGGAGCAGTTTTGATCAGCAATTTTCGTCTGGTTATGGGGAGGTGGACTAGCTGGGACGGCACATTGTTACTTTTTGGCTTTATTAAAAAGAGCTGAACTAGGCTACGCCAGTCATGGTTTGAACAGCACTCTTTGATTACATGCAGTGCAAAAAGTATGTTGATGCTTTATGAGCACTGGACTGCAATCGGAGCAGACTGGATTTGTTGATCTTGTTAATTTTTTACACCCGCACTTCTCACCCACAAGCCCACCATTCCTTTTTTCCCCAATGATAAACGACCATGATGATCGATTTTTTTTTTTTCGGTCCAACATTGTTACTTGCACTTACGGCTGGAAAATCGGTGATTATAACAATATTGCTGTTCACATTCTTGAACAGACTTTGAAGAAAACACTTCTATGAGATTTTCCTGTAATGTTCTTTTCAGAATTCTTTTAATTTGATTATTAAATTATTGTAAATTAGAGAAAGCAAATAGCACACAATAGTTTTATCATTTTGATTCCAAGCTCTTATCCTGTTCTGTATATATCTGCCTGTCATCAGTTAGTTTTTTCCTTTTGACAGAAAATGCAAAAAAAGATTTTTTTTTCTTCTTGGTGGATCTGAATGAATATATGAAGCAACTTGTCTTTTTGAAATGTATTTGTTTATGGAATTTAGGCTGGAGAACTCTCCTGGAATCCAAGTTATTTCCGAGAAAATCGCCTGATTTTCAGAGGAAGTAAAACCGAACATCGGAAAAAAAAAAATCCATTAAAAAGAAATTGTGAACACTTTAGTACCCCGTCCAGGTTTCTATGACTGTATGTTCAATCCACTGTTGCCCATGGTCATTATGGTATATCGCAGTGCTTCTGTTTGCGTTCAGTCGGAGCATTTCAGTGGCAGGCAAATAGTGAATGCAATTTTTCAGCCGCTTTTCTAGTTGTAAGTCATGAGGGGCTTCTTCTTTTGAAGGGAAAATACAGTATCTTGCAAGTCAAGAATCATAATTTAACTTGAGACATTTGAGGAAGACACGGTTGTCAACTGTTGGAGACTTGATTGGACTGAAAAGACTTCAAAAGGGAGCAGTTTTGATCAGCAATATTCGTCTGGTTATGGGAAAGTGAACTAGCTGGGACGGCACATTGTTACTTTTTAGCTTTATTAAGAAGAGCTGAACTAGACTACGCCAGTCATGGTTTGAACAGCACTCTTTGAGTACATGCAGTGCAAAAAGTATGTTGATGCTTTAAGAGCACTGGACTGCAATCGGAGCAGACTGGATTTGTTGATCTTGTTAATTTTTTACACCCGCACTTCTCACCCACAAGCCCCACCCATTCCTTTTTCCTCCCAATGATAAACGACCGTGATGATTGATTTACATTTTTTTTAGGTCCAACATTGTTACTTGCGCTTATGGCTGGAAAATCGGTGATTAAAACAATATTGCTGTTCACATTCTTGAACACACTTTGAAGAAAACACTTCTATGAGATTTTCTTGTATTGTTCGTTTCAGAATTCTTTTTAATTTCATTTTTGAATTATTGTAAATTTGAGGAAAACAAATAGCACACAGCAGTTTTATCATTTTGATTCCACCAAGTTCATATCCTGTTCTGTATATATCCCTCTGTCTACTTTTATTATTTTTTTCTTTGAAGACAGAAAATGCAAGAAAGATTTTTTTTTTCATGGTGGATCTGAATGATTGTTTGAAGCAACTTGTCTTTTTAAAATGTTTGTTTATGGAATTTAGGCTAGAGAACTCTTCTTGAATCCAAGTATTTCTGAGAAAATCGCCTGATTTTCAGAGGAAGGAAAGCAAATACGGAGAAAAAAAATCCATCATAAAACATTGTGAACACTTGAGCACCCCGAGTCTCATACCATATCCAGTTTTAGCAATCCAGGTTTCTGTGACTATGTTCAATCCACTGCCACCAATGGTCTTTATGCAGGGATCGCGCTAGGATTTTTAAAAAACGGTACGGCGAAACTACGGCACGCTACCTACTGTGACCTGTCCCCAAATCCGGTAGCGCTATTTTCGGAAACGGTAAAATACGTCATCATTTGACAAACGGCGTGCAACATAATACTACACTGCACATGACGTCTGAACCAGCGATACAGTAACAAAAACATGAAAACTGACCTCCATTAGTCATAGGCGACGCCGTGACGGTTCTTCGATGCACGGAAGTGACCACAAGCAGCAGCGTAATCCACTCCTTGTCCGTGCATGTTCAGCATCATCAGGGCTTAAAATCCTCCTCGGATCCGAGAAATTCCTCGGGAAGCCAAAAAATTCCTCGGGGGGAAAAAAATCGATTTCCTCGGGGGAAAGAAACCCGATCTAAAACGCCCCAAACGCGTCCGCATTCGCATATGGTTCTGATTCGTATTCGGTTCAAAGTCACAAACAGCCATTTCGCACCGGTAGCTTTAGGCGCCTAATCAATCAAGATGGCGACTTTGAGAATCATCGAACAAAAGACTCGCCATGAAAAGAAAGGCCATTGATCCACCCGTAGTTTAAGTGCAGGACCTACAGACTTGGATCGATCTTTAACACTTGAAGCTGAACATAGGGAGAATCGGTCTTCAAGCAATGTGCCTTCTGCAGTCAGCATCCGTACTACAGAAGTAATTGAAATTGAAATGCCTTCATCACCAAGAAAAAGAAGCAGAGCACCCTGTCATGCTTCTTCCGACCCATCCTAAAGATTAAATGGGCAGCTTTCCCCTGCAGACAAGGGGAAGGGAAAGAATATTTCTGCAGCTTGGCTGTGCTTGTCGTAAGAGGCGACAGAACCAGCCCTCTCAGATTGCTTAGTTCCACATTCCAAACGTGAGTTTTGAATTTTGATAACTGTGTCTCCACCAATAACCATTTTGTTTTGTCTTGATAACCTGTTGGTCTTTTTTATGCTCTTTTCACATGAAATGTGTTGATATAAATATCATTTTAGATTTAGATGTTTAAGACCTTTGTCTTGTCTTTGACAGTGGATTGAATATCTGTATGGATGTACCTTTTCTGCATTAAATCTTGCACTTTTTCTGTGCAATTTTTTTCCAAAAATAGAGCTCAGAATGAGCCAGAGTGCACAGATTTTGTTCCAGATTTTCAAAATTTTCTGGGGGGGCATGCCCCAGACCCCCTAGCAGGGCGTGCCTGCTTTGCAGGCACGCATTCGTGGCTTCGCCACTTCAGAAATTTTCCTCTGATTTTTGGATAGACCATTTTAAGCCCTGATCATGAGGCAGCCAACACGTTCCTCTCCCAGGCGATTGCGCTGTGTAGTTTTGACACAGTTTTGCACACTGAAACCTCTCTTCTGCTGGAACACTCGACACAGGTATCACCAATGCTATCTGTGCCAGGAGTGCAAAATCTGGAAACTGCACTGCGAGTTCTTTGATGATTGTTTTGCATGCAGCATTAAAATCTGGCGCTCCGTAACTCTGCAACGTAATTTTAAACTGTGCAAAGTCCTGGTTCGCTCTTGGTCGTTGATGACAGCTGCAAAATGCCTTGTGAGGGTGGTCATTTCATCCATGGCAAATCCATCAAGGCCGGCATTGGGGTATCTGTTGACATCAAACAGCTTTGCTAGTGCGGCAACAACGGTCAACTGGTCGGAAGGAAAGCGCTGTGTCAGGGCGTTGATCAGTTCTTGAATGAATTGTTGCCTCACTCTCTCAAAGGTTTGGCGAGCGCCTCTGTCAGTGTGTGTCAGAGAAATCTCTTCAAAGATGTTGTTGCACATTCTTTCTGTCAGGTCTTGTTCATGCTGTCCCGGCGTGTGCAGCAGTGCCTCAAGGGCATGTTTTGTTCCTTGTACCATGGGCTGGATGACTGACAGATTCACAGAGTCTTTCTGAAAGGTCAGGTTCAATTTCTCAATGACAGGGATAACGTCAGAAAGTAAGTAGGTGATGGCGACAAAGGCATAGGTTTTGCACTTGGTCATCAATCCCGCTGCTGCCGGATTTTTTCTCTGGGCTTCTTCTTCCAAAGCGAGCACGAGTCCTCCATACACCTTCCTTACTCAGGCATGGTACATGTCCGCGAATTCAGCAGCCGTGCCCGACGAGACCAGCCCACTTAGTTCGTTTCAGGTCATTCACTTCAAGCCTTCGTCTCGCGAGAAGTAGCATTGAGCAGGACTACTTCCGCGCATGCGCTTTCGTGACATTCGCCACTGCTTTCGCTCTGGGTCGACGTGATCGAATTTGAACAAGATTAAAGAAAAAGAAGGAAAAAATAAAAATGCCAAAGCGTACAGACATAGTTCCGCGAAATTCTGCGACAGGAGATATTGATGCTGGTGTGGCAAACAAATGGCGATGGGATTGGCTGAACAGGAGCCACGAAAATGAAACGTTTTCGTCGTGCTTGGAACAGTTGATAGACTTACCACATTTTGGAGAAAGAAAAAGAAGAAAAGAAAAAGTTTGAACTGTTCCAGAAGGAACACATTTGGCTGGCTTCAAGAGAAAAGCCATTGAACATTACAGACAGGAGGCAAAGAGAATGAGGTTTGGACATTACAAAAAGTAGGCTCTGCTCGTGAAGCAGATGGCTGAGAAATCAGGCAAAAAGTAGTCTTCATCTCATTCACATTGCTTGCACTGAAGAGACACAACTTAAAATTTGTACGTTAAAAGAGACACAAAACTTAAACTTATTTTGTACTGTATTCAGATAGATGTAAAAAGTAAAAGGATGTAACTAATGTAGAGGAGACGGATCATAAAAGAATTGAACATAGTAAACAAAACTGGAACTCAAGACATGAAATAGACCACTACTTTGCTGTGCTGTGCTATGCTGTGTTGGTGGTGCTGGACATGATGACCAAAGTTGTGCAAAATGAGGGGTCTCCTGTGTGTACACTGTGTGTGTGCTTCACTGACATAGTAAGTAAAACGTTTACAATTTGACTTAATGTATGCTACCTAAAGCAATTTAGATATGTACTCATTTTTACTATGTGACTACTTGGGTTTAAAACCTCCTTTGGGTTGAAGGAATGACTGATAAAGTGATTCTAGGAGAGCTTATTTTGTGGCAGAAATTGCTTAGTATGAAGAACTGAAATTAGTTCAAGGAGAGGCTTTTTTACAGGCTAGAATTGCTGAAAAACCTTCAGCTTCAGGGGGCGCTGCCCCTGGACCCCCAAACATTTTCAGGGAAAAATGATTTTCCTTCAATACCATGCCTGTTACTGCATACACAGCGCGCCCCGAGAGACAGCCAGCGAACACTAATTAATGCATCACACATTTCCTTCAGCCGATGGGTTCGATCACCAGATGCTCTATACATCTTGAAAATTTGTTGTAAGCACAAACGGTAATCTGAAACAGATGCCACTCCTTCAGTGGCATCTTTGGCAGCCAGTGCCACACGGTGTGCCACACAGTGAACATGCACTAGTGAAGGCTGACGACCTTTCAGCCGAACACCAACACCAGTGTGCTTTTCAGTCATCACGCTGGCTCCATCTGAACCAAGCCCAGCGACCTGCACATCTTGAATTTCCCACTCCTTCATCACCTCCACTAGTTTGTCAAAAACACATTCAGCACTGCCGTTATCGATTGTGTAGTTCCCAGAGAAACACAGTTTGAACATCTCCGTCCTTCTCTGTCCTAGCATACACTATCAGTTTGTCTAGGGTGCAGTTGAGGGTTTCGTCGATAATGAGACCTAGAAATGTGCTCTCTTTAATCTGCTGTTTGACTCTATCTTTTATGACTGAAACGAGCGACTCCTCCATCTGTCTCACAGATTCATGGTGTTTGTAGATCTTGCTTTTAGCTTGATTTGATTTTTCATTCAGGGCAGAACAACCGTTTTCCTTTTGTAGATCTATCAGTGCCTCAAAGTTACTTGGTGGAATCCCTCTTTTGGCCATGCACATTACTGTGCGAAGTTGACCCTTGAGACAATCATCTTCAGCAGCACAAGCAGCATCAGAAAACCCTTGCATGGAAGGCTGAGCTTGAAGCGCAGCAACTGCATTAACATGGCCTTTGCTTGTAGCATGCTCATTGAGAGCAGAAGCTTGAAAATTTCGTGTGCCGCGAGTGAACCCATTTTTTTGTTTTGTTTCTTGGCAGAATGTACAAAACATCGTCATTTCATTGTCCGTTTTTAACCAAACGAAATCTTTGCGCCACTTTTCTTGAAATTTCGAGTGGGGTTTTGCTATTTTTGTAGGAGTTGAATCCGTTGTTGTATCGGCACTGGTGGAAGCAGTCGGTTGATCAGCTGGAGTAGGCTCTTTATGTTGAGGTTCATCGTTGTCATTTTCTGACTCAGAAGGGCGTTTTCGTTTTAAAAATCCGAACAAAGATGCTTGACGTGATTTTTGACTGGCCATGATCACGTTCAGTGTGCAACAAGTCAAATGCCGCTCAGTCTGGCAAGACAAGGAACGCGCTTCTTTCCCCACGCTAAACTTCCCGCGGTTTATGACGTCATGACACGAAAGCAAGTGCGCAGAAAGGATGGTAGAGAAAAGTGGAGAAGAAGAGGGGAAGGGGTGTGTGTGTGTGTGTGTGTGTGTGTGTGATATAAGCAGCTTGATCTGTAAACTTAATTAGCGGCATCTGACACAGTGAGGGAGGGCCTCTTTGCTTTTCGGTTGCGGTTCTTTACAATCGGTAGGCTTATCGGCTCGGGGATTTTTTGTCGGTACGCTGCTTTTTTTATCGGTAAATTACCGGCAGTTGCCGGTTAACGCGATCCCTGTTTATGGTATATCGCAGTGCTTCTGTTTGCTTTCAATCAGAGCATTTCAGTGGCAGGCAAATAGTGAATGCAATTTTTCAGCTGCTTTTCTAGTTGTGGGTCATGGAGGGGCTTCTTCTTTTGAAGGGAAAATACGATATCTTGCAAGTCACAAATCATAATTCAACTCAAGACATTTGAGGAAGGCACAGTTGTCAACTGTTGGAGACTTGATTGGACTGAAAAGACTTCAAATGGGAGCAGTTTTGATCAGCAATTTTCGTCTGGTTATGGGGAGGTGGACTAGCTGGGACACATTGTTACTTTTTGGCTTTATTAAGAAGAGCTGAACTAGGCTACGACAGTCATGGTTTGAACAGCACTCTTTGAGTACATGCAGTGCAAAAAGTATGTTGATGCTTCAAGAGCACTGGACTGCAATCGGAGCAGACTGAATTTGTTGATCTTATTAATGTGTTACACCCGCACCTCCTACCCCCAAGCCCCACCCATTCCTTTTTTCCCCCAATGATAAATGACCGTGATGATTGATCTATTTTTTTAGGTCCAACATTGTTACTTGCGCTTATGGCTGGAAAATCAGTGATTAAAACAATATTGCTGTTCACATTCTTGAACAAACTTTGAAGAAAACACTTCTGTGAGATTTTCCTGTATTGTTGTTTTCAAGATTCTTTTATTTCATTATTTATTGTAAGGTAGAGGAAACAAATGCACAAAGTAGTTATTGTCATTATAGTATATGTCAGCTGATTTTAATTCCAAGTTCATCTGTTCTGTATGTAACTGCATGTCTTCACTTAATTGTTTTCTTTGAAGACAGAAAATGTGGTGGAATTTATTAAGCTGAAACACCCATTCCACTTTTCTGCTTGATTTAAAAAAATTCTGTTCATTGGTAAAAAAAAAAAAAAAGTTTGTTAATTCACAGAGTGTGCACATCTATTTGTATAGCTAAAGAGTTGTTTGGAAACTTCCTAGCGGTACAGCTGCTTCTGCCTCCATCATGTTGGAAACAGCTGTTGGATCTATTAACTCTGATGCAGAACAGAAGAAAAGAAATTAAACAGAGATGCAGATTCAGGTTGCTTTCTGCTGTAATGATCCCAGTAAGCAATTTGGCCTGTGAAAGTGGTCAGAACCTTTCAGATTTTCATGCTGCTTGGGTCAAGCACAACTAGAGGCACTGATGAGTCTGAAGTACAAAAATGAGCCAAGTCATAAGATGAAGAGTAGTCACGTGCTTCAAAAATGTAAAAGAGTACTAACAGTGTATTAGCTGAGACATTGATTCCATGAGGCACTTGACAAAAAAGAAAATGAAGTGTTTGGATATGTCAATTGTTCTGTTTTGGGTGCGATAGTTTGTGTATTCCTCTCAACTGTCAGAAAATTCCTTTCAGTTTTAAAAAAGATTCTTTTTAAGTGACTTTAGCGGTTGGCAGCTCTGAACTTGTCTTTGTCAAGTTTTTTTGTTGTTTTTGTTGTTGTTATTTTTTTTGGTGGAATGTCTCTGTATGTTTGCTTACTCAGGGAAGAACAGCTGAGTGACGTGGGTGAAATCAAAAGGAGCAGAATAATGTCATAACTAAAGAGTATGTCCATCTTTTGAAGATACACCTAGTCAGCACACTTGGGAAGTACAGGGAGATAATTCCAGCTAATCAGAGCATTGTAACCACTTTCCTTTTGCCTTAAACGATAGTGATTCACTTAGAGGTACTTTTGTGCCTGACTTCTCACAGTAGTGTTCAGTCGTTTGGAAGCGTCTGTTGTTAGAGTTGACCATGACTTTGTGACACCACCGTACCTTACTTGACAGTGTTTGTTCTGTCTTCTTGAGCATGTGCAAAACTGTCTGTCTGCATTTGGACATGCATGTCTGTGTATGCATAGTTATGTAATCATTCAAATTTTGTCCCAATATTCGCTCACTGATGTTTGAAATGGGAGTTTTAGTTAACGTGAAAACTGTTTGGACAGGTTCATCTTGTCAGTAATCAAGATGTCGCACCAAAGCAGCAGAAGCTAGTGTGATGTCACAGTCTCGCATGTGGCTAACGTCAGGTTGTTTGCGACAGGTCCTACACCTGTGCTGAATGTCAGCTACAAGCCCCAGAAGATCAGCCCAAAGCTCAAGGCACAGTGCGGAGCTGCTGCCATGACAGGATCCGGGATGCCTACATCCACCCTCGTTTGTCACTGACGTCATCAAGCCACTGCAGATCGAGAACATCATGGATCAGGAAGTAAGAAGTATTGCATTTTGTTGTTGTTGTTGATGGTATCCTTAGATGTTGGAAAAATTAGTTTGTTTTG
>JAFLJL010017018.1:21053-96160 GCA_018398815.1 Conus ventricosus
CGAGCATGATACTGGCCACTCTTACATTTTGGGGCCCATATTTGTTAAACCAGATTTCCGGATCTGAAGTCAGGACGAAAAACGGACATCAAACTACTCCCAGGGCCCACTTTACAAGAGGCCCAGACATTGGACACTGATAGGACTTACCACTGGCATATTTGTACATGGATTTCTCAAATATCCAAAGGCATGAAACCAACAACCTCACAAAGACATTTTGTGCCAATTCCCAGCAGGGTTCCCACAGGTTGGGAATAGTTGTGAAGGTTTGAGAAAAACGGATGGTCCTTTCCCCAGTTGTGAAAGTATGGGAAAAATGGCATTTGGTGTCTGGGGGTTGGGAAGGTTTGGGAAATTTGAAGGTCGGGAAGGTTTGGGAGAATTGAACAGGCATCTTCAAAAACTCAAACAAGCATCTTTAAAACCAAAGAGATAGAAAACCAAACAATAAAGGCACAAACAAATAAATTCTGATTGTCTGAAAATAGCCAACATCATGACTGACTTTTTGCTCTACTTATGGAGTGTAACCATTTGTTATCAAGAGTTACTATTCTTGCCAAGAAGGTCACCATTGATTGAAATTTGTGCACATTCTAGCTTTCTGTTCTTCATGACTCCTGTAGTGCATTTCATTTGGAGGCCGATCTATGCTTAAGAGTGTCAGTGGCTAGGCCTGGCATGGTTGGGAAAACCAGTGCTGGGGTTGGGAAAAGGTTGGGAATTTTGTTTCTCAAAGTCTGTTGAACCCTGCCCAGGGCACAAAAGATCAGATTGTGGCCACCTTGGAGGTATGAAACACTGCCTCCATCAGAATGGTTCAGGAGGCAGCCTTTGAGTGTAAACAGATTCCCTTTTTCTTCAAGCATTGCCTGGTGGAGTGCAGATGAGCAGATATGGTACAAGGAACATTTTCAGCATGGCTGATGAGCCATCTTGGCACCTCGGCTGCCTCATTAGGACTGTAACTAGTACACTCTCCTTGTTAAACTGCTGTGTACAGTTTGACATGGTTTACAGTGATGAAGCCAAAATGAGAAGTATTATTCACACTCACTGTTCGGCTGAGGGCTGAGTTTACTTGCAATCTGATTTCTGCCGGTTCTGCCTTCTTAGTGTGGTCACAGTCCATGTGAAATCCCATTTTATATTTCATACAACCATCTCATTAAATATTGCTTAGATCTTCGGACGAAGTCGCGATGGTCGACTATCGATTTGTATCGATTCTATAAAAAGACAACCCCAGTCCCCCTCTCCTGCGCACTTCCTCTTCCGGTGTTCCGTCTAGCGTCACTTTTATTTTCGGCCAGCTACCGTACGGAGCTATTTTCTATACGCGGTGGTACTATCATAAGCCCTGAACTTCATTTTTCCAGACGAACACGAGGTTTGACCAAGAACTCAGGTGAGATCGTTCCATTATGTTTCTTTGATTGTGAAGAGAAATTTTGGGGAATGGTACCCACAGATCATGTTTGACAATCGTCAGCAGACCTGCCAACCATTACGCTTTTCGCGTAATTTATTACGCCCAAGTGATAATTCTTACGCCCTTACGCATTTAGCCAAAAAATTACGCATTGAAAGTTTTCCACAAAAAAAAAAAAAAAAAAAAGACGAAAAAAATCGGCTTATGTACAGACACGCACAGCGCCGTGCGTATAACCAGAAATCTTTCAAGAAGCGTTTCCGGTCATGCGCAGTTCGTTTCACCATCTTTACCGTTCAGCGAAGTTGGCGTCTTTTTGAAGTTTTAGCTACAAAATGTCGAAACGTGGAGTAGAAAGTTTTTGGACAAGATGCGAAAAGAAAAAACTTGGTCAAAAGTTCCGAAAAGAATACTCGGAAAAGTTCCCCTGCATACGACCTTGGGCCCTAAAGGTGTAAATTGTGCACGGTGTACCACTTGCGAGTCGGACTTCACAATTTCCAATCGCGGGATGGTGGATGTGAAGCGTCACCTTGAGTCACACAAGCACATCGATTCCTCTAACGCGCCGAATTCTTCCAGCATCAACACTTTTTTCAGACTGTAGACACCTCAAAGAGAGATGAAATTAGGAAAAGGGTAATTGGGGCTGAAGCATTGGTGGCCGGATTTTTATTCGTAGCACCAATCCATACAAATCGGCTCTAAGCGCAGCCGACCACATCCCAGCTTTCAGTCAGAAAGACGTTCTCAGGATTCGGAGATCGCCTACAGTTGAAGAGACCGTTTTTGGGACAACAACAAAGACAACACGCATTGAAGGGGGACCCTTCTCATGGAAGCCTAAACTGCTGCTGCATCTCGACTGCAGAATGGACGTTTGTGTTGGGGACTGATGGAAGTCAGGAAGGAAGGGGGGGGGGGGGACAATTTCTTTCTGGGGTGGTTTCGATACTTAACTAAATGACACAATCCCCACAGAGCTGATGGCCACCTCCACATGCACAGATCAGCAACAGGGTGAGGGAAATTTTTTAGGTTATGTATTTTCTTAATTTCATGTTCCAGTCTCCATCTTTTAACTTACCCCCCCCCCACCCCCCCCCCCCCCCCCACCCCCTCCCCCCCCCCCCCCCCCCCCCCCCCCCCCCCCCCCCCCCCCCCCCCCCCCCCCCCCCCCCCCCCCCCCCCCCCCCCCCCCCCCCCCCCCCCCCCCCCCCCCCCCCCCAAGTCCAAATTTTTGCCAAGTCATTACTATCAAGTCAGTTGAGTTGTTGGCCTGCGCTTCTTTTTTCCCCCCACTATTAGATAAGATTGTTCGTCTATGTCTGACCTTATTCAATTTTAAAGGTTGTGCCGTCTTGAATAAAAGTTACTTTGTGTTAGGTTTCCTTTTATAAAATGGGAGCAAACGTTACCCCCACTTGTTTACTGTTTATTGTTTACTGTTCCCTGCCTCATTTCATTCCATTTTTTTGGTTGTTTCTGGCCCCATATTAACCCCTTGGTTTTGCATGCCATGATGGTTTAGGGGATTTGTGTGTGTTTCCAGTGTATTCTCCCATTTTCAAAATTTGTAGAGATTTCTTGTGACACTTAAAAGAAAAGCTTTTTTTGAAGAAAAGTGTGAAGTTCACAAAAAATTGTGCGAACAATTTCATTCGCACGTGCTTGTTTGAAAAAAGGTAAATGTCCGCTCGATTACTTTTAAAGCTCTCAGAAATTACACATTTCTGCCTCACTGAGCTCAATTTTTACTCATTGGTCTCTTAGGGGGTTGGCAGGTCTGCGTCAGGAGACAACTGTGGACATAACTGGTGTAGTTGTTGAGTGTTGATCCAGCGA
The DNA here is from genome assembly GCA_018398815.1 of Conus ventricosus. Classification (NCBI taxonomy): domain Eukaryota; kingdom Metazoa; phylum Mollusca; class Gastropoda; order Neogastropoda; family Conidae; genus Conus; species Conus ventricosus. Next base: position 24,334 of record JAFLJL010017018.1, read on the forward strand.
CTCTGTGACAGTGTGAAAACCGACCTGCCGGTCGCTCTCTCTCTCGCTGTATTCTATGGGGCCAGTAGAGCTAGTGTCACAAAAGAGTGTGTTCACAAGTTAGTCCTTTCAAAATCCTCAGTACTTCAGAGTATTGGTGTTTCTCCGTTTTGTTGTTATAGGTCAGTTTGTTGGGGTGAAACTACAATAATGGCAGAAAGGAACCAGTAGTAGCCACGTGGAAATCACGGACACCTTTCAGTCACTACTGGGTATAGAGGGGTCTAGCTCGTCCACGACTCAGCCCACCAAATCTAAAGGCAAGAAGAAGAAAACCCAGAAAAGAAATGGCGACACCTAAAGCATCAGAACCGCACGTGCCCCCACGACCGGTGCAAATATTTCTAGAAGAGTTTTCACAGGGGGCAAGGGAACGACCAACACCTCTACAAAGAAGCACGCGCCATCGTCAACCAAATCAGTAATATGGCGGATACACTCAATGGCGACAGGTCTGATGAGGACTTTAAAGACAATAGGCCAAAGTTCGAGGGTTGGGTCATACTGAGTACGGGCTCAGAGGATCCTCTGGTGAAACAGCCTTCCAGTTGACGGTGCCTACGAGCACCAGGACCGCAGGCGACTGCACTTGTCAGGGTCCTATACCGGTCGAAGCGCCAGCGCGTCTACGCAGGACAGAGTGGTACGTCCCAACGCTCGACAGAAGCCCTAGGGCAAGTACCAGTGCGAACGCACTTGACCAGGGTACTAGCGCACTAGCACGTGACCGTAGTCCGGGCGCACTGGGAAGAGGTCAAAGTAACATGCTCTCACGCCCAGATACGATCCCAGTGCACACGCCACCATTAGTGCGGACGCACATGGAAAGGGCGCGTGCACTCTCAATGGCTCAACTACTTGAGAGTAGTCAACGTGTGGATGCACAAGCACGCTCAAGAGCGAACATTGATGCTTTTCTCCACAACTACAATGGCAGTCCAGTTCTGCGGGATAACCTCCCTTACGACAGACAGAACACGTCCGGACTCTTCAATTATGAGCAGGCACTGAGGAACCAAGGACTTACACCACAGAGTGATCAAGACTTGTTACTCCTTGGAAGATTTATGAGAATCAGCCAGCGCCCGTGTCCTTCGACCAACAGGGGAGATGCCGTGGGAAATCAAGCGAACTCTCCCGAAGGCTGGGTGGGCACCATAGAGCAACCGAAGAGACCACGTGCCTACACGACCGGTTCACAAGATTTCCAGAACATTCGCGAAGTGAACACCGTGCTACGTTCTGAGCCAGTGTCCAAGGGAGACAACAGAGAGGTGATTAATTCACGGAGTGCGCTATGTAGCCTGTCCAGAGAACAACACCACATCTAAATCCCTAAACGACCTCAGTCCAATAGAGAAGAGTCGAGAGGGACACAGAGTAGAGCAAAGATTCCCAGAGTCACTGATCGCGACCCATTATCGGATTCGGAGCAAGAAGGGGAAGATCAGACTAGACTTACCAGGGGAGCCTACTCAGACTTCACGCAAGACATCTTAGATGAAATATGGTGATTCTTACGGAGAGGACTTTCTACCTTGGACCAGAAACACACTATAGGTCGAAGAAGAAGAGGAGTGTGAGTCACAATTCGATGAAGGGGCTCAGGAGCTCTTAAGGCGGGAAAGATGGACCAGGAATCCTCGGCAGAAAAACTCGTCTTTAGGAGACATAAGGAATTTATGGCTCACATCATAGAAAAGGCGGGTGAAATGTGCCCAGAGGTCCTGACATCCCAAGAATCAAAGAAGAAAACTAAGGATGAATGGGCACAGGTGTGGGGGGAAGAGGTTTCTACCAGCAAGAAAGTGTTCAAGAGGTGTGAAACAATTGACGACTGCATCAAAAAGACATTCGAATGTTATGTTAAGGACAAATGCAATCAGTCTAGACCCCCTAAAGGAGTGAAATTATTTCCAGCATGGACAAATACTCACCTTTCCTGTGGATGAATGCCGCCCTCTTCGTTGCCCCGATAGAAATCTGAGACAAAACTTTTTGAAGAGGGATCCGACACGAGAACCCTCCAAAACTTTCAAGAGAAATAGGGTCCAGCAGACGCCACTATTCGCCTACAATGCTCTGACTCATATAGAACAAATGATCAAGGTAGTAGTTCTCTCCAACACCACTGCCCCGAAACAAGGGGCAGACAGACAGTGGAAGAAGGAGGCAAGCGCAGAGTTTTTGACGCAGTGCATGAAAAGCATTCACCAGGCGGCGGAGACGGCGACGACGCTCACAGGTCACCTTCATGCTGCCAGTTTAATGGAGATGAGAGAGGAAGCCCTGGAATCCACTAACATCCCTATGGAAATCAGACACACACTGCTAAAATCGAGTGTGTTTTCTAAGGGACTGTTTGAAGAGTCTCAAATGGAGAAAGCAAAACGGGACATGGAATCGGAGGCCACGACTCGCTCCCTCCTCAGGTACGCCCCAGAAAGGAAAAGGGAACGTTCCTCGGGGTCGTCCAATTTCAACAGCCAGACAAAAGGGTACGGGACTTCAAAAATCGCCCCAGTACCTCTTACCGGAGCAGTGCGCCTAGTTCCAACCACAAACCAACACCTACAGGCCCAAGAGTGCAACAAAGCACCAGCTTCTCTAACCCTCAACCCAAAGGAAATTTTCACAAGGGCAAAGGGCGGGGGGGAGGAGGTGACTGACGAACACTACTCCTGCTTCCACTCAAGGCCCCTATGTGCTCAGGTACAAGGAGTGGAAGAGAATGGGAGCGTCAGCCTGGGCTTAAACATCGTTCAGAAGGGGTTTCGCCTCCTTTGGGAAAAAGGAAAGCCGACACTGCAAAGAAGCCCTATATCTTTCCCACGTCCAAAGTCGAGGGAACAACAAGTCCTCTTAGACGAGCAAGTAGGGGAAATGATGAAGAAAGGGGCTATAGAAGAGGTGAAGAACATGTCATCACCCGGCTTCTACAGCAGGCTATTTCGCAATTCCCAAGCCCTCAGGAGGATACCGTCCCATTCTGGACTTGTCTCCCTCAACGCCTTCCTCAGAAGGTGAAATTCAAGATGGAATCCCCAGACAACAATCAGGAGATCCATACAGCCACACGATTGGGCCACTTCATTAACCTCAGGGATGCCTACTTCCATATAATGGTGGCAGAAAGGGACAGGAAATGGCTGAGATTCGAATGGGGGGGCAATGTTACCAGTACCGGGTACTCCCATTCGGATTGAGCCTATCACCTTTCGTCTTCACCAGAGTGGTGAAGGAGGTTGTAGCCAATACGCACAAACGCAAGATCAGGCTACATACCTATTTGGACGACTGGCTACTTCTGGCGGAGAAGGAGACAGAGTGCCTCACCAAATGACGGTCTTACGCAAGCTTACAGAAGACCTAGGCTTTGTAATCAGTTGGACAAGTCCGAACTCCCTCCCTCCAGGAAGTTTACATATCTGGGGATGGAATTCGACACCAACGCTTACACGGTCCAACCAGCAAGGCCAGGGTGGAGGCCCTTCTGACACAACTAACCAATTTACTACCACTCCAGTCAGTCTCAGCCAGGAATCTCTTTGCAGTACTAGGCAGGATGGAGTCTCTAGCCCCCCTGTTACCATTGGGGAAACTTCACAAGAGGCCCCTGCAACGGGAAGTAGCCAGCCGTTTCTCCCAGGTCAGAGACCGTTGGAACCAGAAAATCAGTATACAACCCTGGTTCAAGGACACAATCCAACAGTGGCTCGACCACGATTGGCTGAAGGCATCGTCTCCAATCACGCTGCCTCCGCCTCTGACAACAGTGTACACAGATGCATCGGGGCACGGTTGGGGAGGCCACATGAACGAACACACAGTCAGTGGGACATGGGACAGGAATATGCAGGGCTACCATATCAACAGACTGGAATTAGAGGCGGTAGCCCTATCCCTCCAAGAGCTGCAGGTCTGGATCCCGCCAGGAGAGATTTTAGTCAGGTCAGACAACAACACAGTGGTGTCTCTCATAAACAAACAGGGAGGCACTCATGCCCCCAATCTCTCAATCAGAGCGGAGCAGTTGTTACTGTGGACGCATGCCAAGGGGTGGAATCTGTCGGCGAAACACATAGCCGGCAGTGCAAACATAATGGCGGACCTTCTGAGCCGCCCGGACAAGATCATCCCTACGAGTGGACAAAGTCAAGGAGAAACTGCAGGTGGTTTTGGGAAAAGTGGGGCAGACCACATGTAGGACCTCTTTGCGACGAAATTCAATGCGAGGCTCCCCACCTACATCTCGCCAGTCCCAGACCCACAGGCATGGAAAGTGGACGCGATGGAGTGCAACTGGAAGGGCCTGTTAGCTACGCTTACCCGCCCCTGAATCTCATCCCCCAAGTGATAGAGAAAGCAAAGAGGGAGGGAGCAAACCTCATCTTGGTAACCCCCTTCTGGCCGACAAAAGAGTGGTTCCCACGCTACTCAAGGCTTGTCACGAACAAACCAATGGACCTGAGACTACAAAACAAGCACATCAGGCAACCAAGGTCGGGGATAACGCACGGCAACGCAGCAACACTCAACTTGCACGCATGAAATTATGCGCAAGTACTTGCTCAAAAGGAGACTGGGGAAAGGCGCTATCAAGCTGATAGAAGCTAGTCATAGACCCTCAACCAGGAGAGTCTACCACCACCATTGGGAAGACTGGAGAAAATGGTGCATTAGAAACAAGGTCAGAGACCCTCCAAACCATGTGCACGCCACATTGTCAACCATTTGGCAGAAATTTTCCACTCAAGAAACCTTTCGGCAGTCTCTCTCAAAACTAGAAGAGCAGCCATTGCCTCGGTTTTAAGAGCAGCGTCAACAAAGGACGTGACGCAAGACAAAGCAGTGACAGATCTTATCAGGGGAGCAGCGAACCTAACCAAGAAGGTCACCAAGTTCTTACCCCAATGGGACTTAGCAGTGGTCCTGAACTACCTCAAGGGAAAGAAATTCAAAGATAATAAACTACTTCCTCTCAAGGAGCTCACATATAAAACGGCATTTCTGGTGGCACTGGCGACGGGCAGAAGAGTGTCAGAAATCACTAACCTGTCTGGCCTTAAGAACGGGGTGGCACATGCAACTAATGGCTCAATCAGCGTCCAGTTCTTGCCAGAGTTTTTGGCCAAAAACCAGAATCCAGAGGACTTCCCGCCTACCATCCAGATTAAACCTCTCTCAAGGGACATAGATCCAGAAGGGTTGGATGTGGCGTTGTGCCCAGTGAAAGCGCTCAAAGAATACAGAGCTAGATCAAGCAAATTTCGATCGGTTTCACAAAGGGCACTGTTTCTCTCGATCAACACCTCTTACACATCGGATATCTCCAGAGCAACGTTCTCCAGATGGTTAAGACTACAATCAACAAGCGTATGTAGCTCTCAACCTGGAGGAGGGGTCAAAATCTCGTGCGAGTCAAGAAAACCTGAAGGCTAGAGCACATGAGATAAGAGCCTGGGCGACAACTATGGCATCGACCACAACATCTCTGGCACACGTCATGCAAGCGGCGTATTGGCAATCACCTCAGTCTTCGTAAGACACTACCTGAGGGATATCGCCCAGAGGTCTGAAGATGGCAAGCTGAGACTACCTGCAATGGTTGCGGCCCAAGCAGCAGTCCGGCGAGACACTAAGAAGGACAGAATGCAGGGAACTAGGGGTAAGTCTACAAATGTTGTTATTGAGTGTACCTTACCCCAATCTCCTGTTTTGGAAGTATAACTGGAGGTTCAGGCAATGATATTGATTCAATTGGACAACACAGTCCCCCCCTTTCCTTGCTGATAGTCAGCAATATTTAATGAGATGGTTGTATGAAATATAAATGAGGTTTTGAACTAAACCTAGTTTATATTAAATACTTACCATCTCATTAAACGTTAAACCCTCCCAGCCGTCCCGCACTGTGTTCCGTAATAGCAGGGAGGTAATCCTTAAGGCAGATAAACCTGGAAAATAAAAGTGACGCTAGACGGAACACCGGAAGAGGAAGTGCGCAGGAGAGGGGGACTGGGGTTGTCTTTTTTATAAGAATCGATACAAATCGATAGTCGACCATCGCGACTTCGTCCGAAGATCTAAGCAATATTTAATGAGATGGTAAGTATTTAATATAAACTAGGTTTAGTTCAAAACCTCATTTATTTGGCCATAGAATGAGGAAAAGGTAAATAGAAACCGCAGTAGATCAGAAGTGTTGTGGCATTCTGCAGTGTGTGTTTTAGTATCTGCATCGGGTCAGAGCTGGCAAACAGGTTGGTGATTGCATTGAGTTTGACCTGGTAGTATTCTATGCCAAGTCGCAAGTGTGAATGAAAATGACCCATTTCCATCCATTGAGGTATTTGTGAAGGTACATGTCTTTGTTGTCAGATTCACAGTTTACTTTGTCATTTTGTTTGTGTATTATGAGTTTTGTCATAACTGATTTATGTTAGGTGGTTGGTCATCTTTGTGATTGGCTTTTTTCTTTTAGGTTTTTTGTTTGTTTTGAAGTTATTGTTGGCGTTAGATCAGTTTAATTTTGTTACTATTGATACGTTTTAATCTAATTTTATCAGGAATCAACATCTTCCTGGTGGCTTTGTGCCCACTGAAATCTCCGATTCCGCGAGTCGGCCTTGACCTTCAAGGTGGCAGAACAGCTCTTGAAGAGGAAGTCAAGAGAATGTGTCGTTATGAATACCCCAAGATGATGAAAAAATTGGGTAAGTGTGTTTGCAGATTCTGCCGCCCCTTCCTCCCGCCTCCCCTCTCACTTGTCACAAATGAATGACATAGGGATAGACTATAACATCTGCGATGTGTAGTCTGAAAAATGTCTGTACCAGTTTGTTGCAAAATCGGTCTGTAGCTTTTTTGTAGTTATGCAACCAGAGGGTTTTTTGATTTAAATGCATATTGGAAGCTTCAAGACATTGGTCTGAAATGGGAAGTTCAGTGCATTGAATTTCTGGAGTTTGTACACGATTCACAGAATGTGGCCGTTTCTCTGACAGAGCAAAAAATGATGGCATTGTGTAGGAAAGCTGTGCACAAGACGTCATGAGCCAGCAGGACTAATGGGTCATTTGATAGCAGCACTGCTTGGGGTACAGTATGGCACTACGCTAACAAAATGCTCAGAAATTCTTTGCAACAAGGGACTTAAGAAATGAAAGTAAGAAAAAATGTTGTATAACACAAACGGTTTTAAAACACATTAAAGCCAGCCAGTAAAGCAACATAATAATCATATGGACAATAACAAGTATATTAATGTCTGACAAAGCATTTATAACATGCATTGTAAAGAAGAACCTAAAAACAAGACAGCACACGCACGCACGCACGCACGCACGCGTGCACACACACACACACACACACACACACACACACACACACACACACACACACACACACACACACACACCCCCACACACCCACCATGCTTTCAAGTGTAAATGCCAGACTGGTAGGGGAGGAAAGGGAGAGGGGGCCAACAAAACAATACTTCTACAAAAAGTGCATTTTGAAACTGATCACAAAGTCATTGAGTAACAGCACTCGCGGGACTTCACGGGACACCAAAAGGAATCGACATAATTTTGCTGGAAGTGGGAAAAAGTATTGTTTTGCCCACAGTAGAGCTCTCATTTCTGTTTCAGCATCAAAAAAAATGTTGTCTCCTAGGTGCACTAATGTTCTGACTAGGATCTGCACTGTGTATGGTGCTGGAAACACATTTTTTGTTTTTGTTTGACTCGCTGGTGATGATACTGTGTAACCAAGCTCTTCATTAGTGCATGGTTTCTACGATTTTTTTTCTTTATGGATTGCTTTCTCACAGAGACCTAATTATTGTGCTGAACATTTTTGGGTAAAGTTGCTTCTGTGTGGTAATTTTCTGGTTTTGTTTTTGTGTGCAGGCAAGTTCAAGTTGACAGTGTCTCCTGGAGAATTCACCGACTCGGAGATCATTGTGATGCTGGGGGAGAACGGCACAGGGAAAACAACTTTCATCAAAATGCTGGCTGGAAAACTGGAACCTGATGAAGGGGGTGAGTCCTTTACTGGATGAAGTCTGAATCATCTGTGTCTGAATGTGTGTGTATGTCACGTTGGGTGTCTGTCAGCTTTACAATTGTTTTCATTCACATTTCTCCTTCCATTGCCTGCTGTTGCAATATGAAGAGGTTTTCTTCTTCTTTGTACGCAGGGCTGATGCTCCTGGGACACCCCCTGTATAGGAAGTGGAGTTGTGTGTGTATGGACCGTTTTTCTATCCGCCATTAAGGCAGCCATACTCCATCTTCGGGGAAGGTACATGCTATGTGTAACGTGTCATCCATACCAACGGCCAAACTGGCTTCTCTTCCGAAAGTTGGTGATGGGGATTTTACGTGTGTGCAAGATGTTTGCGTGAGTTCACACACGGAACCTCGGTTTATAGTCTCATTCGAAGGACTGTATGGGAAATGGAGTCAGAACTAATGTTAACTCCGAGGGAAAAATCCCCCTGCACCGAAACGGCCCGGCGGAGACTCGAACCGCAACCCCAAGATTACGAGTCCGGCGCTCTACCACTGAGCTATTCCGGCCCCTGAAGAGGTTTAATATCGATCTTTATTTCTCCAAGAAAAAAATTGGTAAGCATTGGAGAAATCAGACTTATTTCATTAAGAGATTGTTTTATATCGGGTACTAGTTGAAAATGTCAATGTCTTGTTTGGAAAAAGACAAAAAAAAAATTGTTGAACTACAGTGTGTAGAAATAAATATTTGTTGGGAATAGGGTGGAGAAATGGGCCTAATAGTTGCTTGAGCTTTTGTGGTGCATTGTTACTTGTGCCATTGTGCCTGCATTGGTCACATGGTGCTTTCAAGTTCTAAACTCATTCTGTCTTCGGCAACTTTTTCTAAGTCCTACCTCAGAGCTGATAGGTCCAGGAACTTTTCAGGTCCCGAAATGAGTATTTTCAGTGTGAAGGCCCTTTCAGGTTCCTGTCATTGTTTTGTTTAAAATGACTTGCTCTTAACTCCCAGCAGTTCTTTCCCTTGATTTTCGTCACTGGTGATGGAAGTTTTTTTTTTTTTTTTTTGATGGGAAGTTTTTTTTCTTTTTAAATTGCCACATCCAAAAACCATATTTTTAATAGAATAGTTCACCAAAAGAAACACAGACAAATACATTTACTAAGGGGGAAAAATTGTTTGAGAAATAATATTATTTTTGCAAAGTTAAAAAAATTAGAAAAATGACATTGTCCTGTTAACAGTTACTGAACTTTCCAATGTTGAGGAGTGATTTTTAATGTAACACATTTGCTGATAAAATTTAGATCTTTTCATTTTCGAGTAAAAGTCTTAATCCAAGCTTAGATAAAAAAGTTAGATTGTATGAACTGTTCTGTCACCAAAAAAATGCCAGGGTTCCTGAAGATATGAATCAGAGTCTGCATAGGCTACAAGACTGAGTGAAAGAAAGAATATGGGGAAAAAAGTGAAAGTATAATGATACATTACTTACTTGTTCAGTATGCACTTGCTGCACTTAGTTACGCGAAAACCTACAGCAAGAGAAGTAACTCCGTAATTTGAACATGGTTACCAATTTAAAAATTTGAAAGAGAGGAAAGGAAATAATTAAATGAAAATAATTTTTAAATTAAAATAATTTTTAAAATTCCTATGAATATGTATGTAGCTATATCATAAGTTTGGAGAATGTCACATGAGCGTTTACTCGGGGGGGGGGGGGGGGGAAATCTTCAGACTTTTTTCTGAATCGTTATCATATTGGAACCTCATCCCAGTTGAAATCTAGGTCACTGTAAGCTTCATTATCCAGCACTTTCACTAAGTCTTATGCCATAAATCCTACAAATCACATTATCTTCATCACTAAATCCATCATAGAATGGCAGAAATCAAGGTTAGCCATGGTGAAAAACGCATTTCGACCACAAAATTCTGAAAATTCATAACTCGAGAACTACGGTACGTATCGACTCGCAGTTTTTTGCAAATGGAAGTGAATGGCTACAGGAAGAAGGAAGTCACTTTCTCGAGAGACTTCCTTTTCTACGAGAAACATGGTGGCGCCCAATGTTGCCATGTGTTTTACTGGGCGCTGGCAGGCGCTCAGCCTTTCGGCAGTGTGTATTTCCGGTCGAGCGCTGGTGGGCCCACGCTTGTCAAGAGAGTTAATAAAAATTGTGAACGCTTAAGTACCTAGTCTCCATATCCAGTTTTTCAGTCAGGTTTCTATGACTATGTTCAGTCTACTGCTGCCCATGGTCGTTATGGTATATCACAGCGCTTCTGCTTGCTTTTATCAGAGCATTTCAGTGGCGAACAAATATGTAAGTGAATGCAATTTTTCAGCTGCTTTTCTAGTTGTGGGCAATGGGGGGATGGGGGGGGGGGGGGGGGGGGGGGGGGGGGGGGGGGGGGGGCTTCTTCTTTTGAAGGGAAAATACGATGTCTTGCAAGTCAAGAATCATAATTCAACTCAAAACATTGAGGAAGGCGCAGTTGTCAACTGTTGGAGACTTAATTGGACTGAAAAGACTTCAAAAGGGAGCTAGTTTTGATCAGCAATATTCGTCTGGTTATGGGAAAGTGAACTAGCTGGGACGGCACATTGTTACTTTTTGGCTTTATTAAGAAGAGCTGAACTAGGCTACACCAGTCATGGTTTGAACAGCACTCTTTGAGTACATGCAGTGCAAAACGTATGTTGATGCTTCAGAGCACTGGACTGCAATCGGAGCAGACTGGATTTGTTGATCTTGTTAATTTTTTACACCCGCACTTCTCACCCACAAGCCCACCCATTCCTTTTCCCTCCATTGATAAATGACCGTGATGATTGATTTACATTTTTTTTAGGTCCAACATTTGTTACTTGCGCTTATGGCTGGAAATCGGTGATTAAAACAATATTGCTGTTCACATTCTTGAACAAACTTTGAAGAAAACATTTCTATGAGATTTTCTTGTATTGTTTATTTCAGAATTCTTTTTAATTTCATTATTGAATCATTGTAAATTAGAGAAAGCAAATAGCACACAGTAGTTTTATCATTTTGATTCCACCAAGTTCTTGTCCTGTTCTGTATATATCTGTCTTCATTTAATATTTTTTCTTTGAAGACAGAAAATGTAAAAAAGATTTTATTCTTTTTCTTCATGGTGGATCTGAATAATTGTTTGAAGAACTTGTCTTTTTAAAAATGTATTTGTTACGGAGTTAATGCTGGAGAACTCCATGAGTATTTTGGAGAAAATCGCCTGATTTTCAGAGGAAGGAAAAGCGAACTTTGGAGAAAAAAAAATCCATGAAAAAAAAAGATTGTGAACGCTTTAGTACCCAAGTATCGTACCATATCAAGTTTTTCCAGTCCAGGTTTCTGTGACTGTATGTTCAATCTACTGCAGACCTGCCTACCCTTCCGTATCGTCCGTAATTTTACGGAAATTAACCCCCATTACGGAGGTACGATTTTCCGTGCGAAATTACGGAAAAGAAAATTGAAAAACTACGCAAATTTCAGACTCGAAAAATTGTCGACTGCTAGACTTTCCGAGACCGCAGAGTAACTTCCCTTGACTCAGCCGAAACCACAGATGGTTCGGAACTTGCGATTGGTCAATGTGGTGCTGTGGGCCAACACGACACGCCATCACATCTGTGCGCGCCATTCGAAGCTTTATGTTCAGCCATTGTAAGACAAAGTTTCAACCGATTTTTTGCGGCGATTGTGAAAATGGCGGAGAGAAATCTTCTAACGTTTGCATGAAACGATGACGAGGGTTCGAAAACCACTGTGCCACAACGGAAGAAGGCGAAGAAGCAAGTGTTCCGAAGTAAATACACGCGGACTTGGCCTTGTCATGGACCTGGATTTGTATACTCATTTCTGCTCGGTGTGCAATTCAGACTTCTCCATCGGACATGGGGAAGCAAATGACTGCAAGCGCCATATCTCGGGGGAAAATGCACAAAGAGACAGCTGCGAGTGCCTCCAGTCAGAAGATCACATCGTTGTTTACGAATCCAGCGAGAGCAGCCGTCAGACCCACACACGGAAGATCACCAACGCAGAAAGACTGTTGTGTGAGCTGATCTGCGAAAACAACTTGTCCCTGAGCTGTGCTGACAAGATAGTGGCGAAAATGAAAAGGTCCTTTTCATTTTCGGCACTATCTTGTCAGCACAGCTCAGGGAAAACACACACACATATATATATTTTTTTTTTTTTTTTGGGGGGGGGGGGGGGGGGGGGGTTGTACATTAGGTTCTTCATCAGTGGTGTCATCTGTGGTGACTGCTGTGTAAGTTACAAACTGTCAAGTATATCACCTTTGAATTGACCTGAAACTCCTGTCCTGAGTCCGTCATCAGCCATCATCCCAAGGTATTTTAATTCTGCTTTGTTGTTTTTGTTCCTTTTTTACTGTTTATATTTTTTGTTAAAATGTTAAAAATGTAGTTGGAGTTTTGTACACATTATTTGTTCAAAAACGCCGTGTATTAGCGTCCGTGGAATTACTGAAGGAAAATGCAAAATTACTGAAAATCTCTGTGGTTAGTACTGATGAGCATAACATGAGGTAGGCAGGTCTGCTACTGCTGCCCATGGTCGTTATGGTTATCTCAGTGTTTCTGTTTGCTTTTAATCAGAGCATTTCAGTGGCGGGCAATATATAAGTGAATGCAATTTTTCAGCTGCTTTTCTAGCTTCTAGTTGTAGGTCATGCGGGGGCTTCTTCTTTTGAAGGGAAATTCGATGTCTTGCAAGTCACGAATCATAATTCAACTGGAGACATTTGAGGAAGGCGCAGTTGTCAACTGTTGGAGACTTGATTGGACTGAAAATACTTCAAAAGGGAGCAGTTTTGATCAGTAATTTTCGTCTGGTTATGGAGAGGTGGACTAGCTGGGACGGCACATTGTTACTTTTTGGCTTTATTAAAAAGAGCTGAACTAGGCTACGCCAGTCATGGTTTGAACAGCACTCTTTGAGTACATGCAGTGCAAAAAGTATGTTGATGCTTTATGAGCACTGGACTGCAATCGGAGCAGACTGGATTTGTTGATCTTGTTATTTTTTACACCCGCACTTCTCACCACAAGCCCCACCCTTTCCCTTTTTTCCCCAATGATAAACGACCGTGATGATTTATTTTTTTTAGGTCCAACATTGTTACTTGCGCTTATGGCTGGAAAATCAGTGATTAAAACAATATTGCTGTTCACATTCTTGAACAGACTTTGAAAGAAACACTTCTATGAGATTTTCCTGTAATGTTCTTTTCAGAATTCTTTTAATTTGATTATTAAATTATTGTAAATTAGAGAAAGCAAATAGCACACAATAGTTTTATCATTTTGATTCCCCCAAGTTCTTGTCCTGTTCTGTATATATCTGCCTGTCATCAGTTAGTTTTTTTTACTTTTGACAGAAAATGCAAAAAAGATTTTTTTTCTTCATGGTGGATCTGAATGATTATTTGAAGCAACTTGTCTTTTAAAAATGTATATGTTTATGGAATTTAGGCTGGAGAACTCTCCGGGAAATTTCCAAGTATTTCCGAGAAAATCGCCTGATTTTCAGAGGACGGAAAACCGAACATGAGAAAAAAAATCCATTGAAAGAAATTGTGAACACTTTAGTACCCGTCCAGGTTTCTATGACTGTATGTTCAATCCACTGTTGCCCATGGTCGTTATGGTATATCATAGTGCTTCTGTTTGCATTCAGTCAGAGCATTTCAATGGCAGGCAAATAGTGAATGCATTTGTCAGCCGCTTTTCTAGTTGTAGGTCATGAGGGGCTTCTTCTTTCGAAGGGAAAATACAATATCTTGCAAGTCAAGAATCATAATTCAACTTGAGGCACTTGAGGAAGGCACAGTTGTCAACTGTTGGAGACTTGATTGGACTGAAAAGACTTCAAAAGGGAGCAGTTTTGATCAGCAATATTCGTCTGGTTATGGGAAAGTGAACTGCTGGGACGGCACATTGTTACTTTTTGGCTTTATTAAGAAGAGCTGAACTAGACTATGCCAGTCATGGTTTGAACAGCACTCTTTGAGTACATGCAGTGCAAAAAGTATGTTGATGCTTTATGAGCACTGGACTGCAATCGGAGCAGACTGGATTTGTTGATCTTGTTAATTTTTTTACACACGCACTTCTCACCCACAAGCCCCACCCTTTCCTTTTTTCCCCCAATGATAAACGACCGTGATGATTGATTAACATTTTTTTTTAGGTTCAACATTTTTACTTGCACTTATGGCTGGAAAATCGGTGATTATAACAGTATTGCTGTTCACATTCTTGAACAGACTTTGAAGAAAACACTTCTATGAGATTTTCCTGTATTCATTTCAGAATTCTTTTTAATTTCATTATTGAATCATTGTAAATTAGAGAAAGCAAATAGCACACAGTAGTTATATCATTTTGATTCCACCAAGTTCTTGTCCTGTTCTGTATATGTCTGTCTTCATTTTTTTTTTTTTTTTTTGAAGACAGAAAATGCAAAAAAGATTTAATTTTTTTCTTCATGGTGGATCTGAATAATTATTTGAAGCAACTTGTCTTTTTAAAAATGTATTTGTTACGGAGTTAATGCTGGAGAACTCTCCATGAGTATTTCGGAGAAAATCGCCTGATTTTCAGAGGAAGGAAAAAGCGAACTTTGGAGAGAAAAAATCCATGACAAAAAAAAGATTGTGAACGCTTTAGTACCCAAGTATCGTACCATATCAAGTTTTTCCAGTCCAGGTTTCTGTGACTGTATGTTCAATCTACTGCTGCCCATGGTCGTTATGGTTATCTCGGTGTTTCTGTTTGCTTTTAATCGGAGCATTTCAGTGGCGGGCAAATATATAAGTGAATGCAATTTTTCAGCTGCTTTTCTAGCTTCTAGTTGTAGGTCATGCGGGGGCTTCTTCTTTTGAAGGGAAAATTCGATGTCTTGCAAGTCACGAATCATAATTCAACTTGAGACATTTGAGGAAGGCGCAGTTGTCAACTGTTGGAGACTTGATTGGACTGAAAAGACTTCAAAAGGGAGCAGTTTTGTTCAGCAATTTTCGTCTGGTTATGGAGAGGTGGACTAGCTGGGACGGGCACATTGTTACTTTTTGGCTTTATTAAAAAGAGCTGAACTAGGCTACACCAGTCATGATTTGAACAGCACTCTTTGAGTACATGCAGTGCAAAAAGTATGTTGATGCTTTATGAGCACTGGACTGCAATCGGAGCAGACTGGATTTGTTGTCTTGTTAATTTTTTACACCCGCACTTCTCACCCACAAGCCCCACCCATTCCTTTTTTCCCCAATGATAAACGACCGTGATTGATTTATTTTTTTTTAGGTCAACATTGTTCAGGTCTTAAAATCCTCCTCGGATCCGAGAAATTCTTCGGGAAGCCAAAAAATTCCTCGGGGGGAAAAAAATCGATTTCCTCGGGGGGAAAGAAACCTGATCTAAAACGCCCCAAACGCGTCCGCATTCGCATATGGTTCTGATTCGTATTCGGTTCAAAGTCGCAAACAGCCATTTCGCACCGGTAGCTTTAGGCGCCTAATCTATCAAGATGGCGACTGTGAGAATCATCGAACAAAGACTCGCCATGAAAAGAAAGGCCATTGATCCCACCCGTAGTTTAAGTGCAGGACCTACAGACTTGGATCGATCTTTAACACTTGAAGCTGAACATAGGGAGAGTCGGTCTTCAAGCAATGTGCCTTCTGCAGTCAGCATCCGTACTACAGAAGTAATTGAAATTGAAATGCCTTCATCACCAAGAAGAAGAAGCAGAGCACCTGTCATGCTTCTTCGACCCCATCCTAAAGATTAAATGGACAGCTTTCCCCTGCAGACAAGGGGAAGGGAAAGAATATTTCTGCAGCTTGGCTGTGCTTGTCGTAAGAGGCGACAGAACCAGCCCCTCTCAGATTGCTTAGTTCCACATTCCAACGTGAGTTTTGAATTTTGATAACTGTGTCTCCACCAATAACCATTTTGTTTTGTCTTGATAACCTGTTGGTCTTTTTTTATGCTCTTTTCACATGAAATGTGTTGATATAAATATCATTTTAGATTTAGATGTTTAAGACCTTTGTCTTGTCTTTGACAGTGGATTGAATATCTGTATGGATGTACCTTTTCTGCATTAAATCTTGCACTTTTTCTGTGCAATGTTTTTCCCAAAAATAGGGCTCAGAATGAGCCAGAGTGCACAGATTTTGTTCCAGATTTTCAAAATTTTCTGGGGGGGCATGCCCCAGACCCCCTAGCAGGGCGTGCCTGCTTCGCAGGCACGCATTCGTGGCTTCGCCACTTCAGAAATTTTCCTCTGATTTTTGGATAGACCATTTTAAGCCCCTCCGGGGGGTTACGACCTTGTCGTGGTCGGAGGGCTTGCGTGGTTCCGTGATCCCTTAGGCTTTGCTGGCGGGGGCATCAATACTCGAAGATAGGCTGGTTTTTTCACATGCTTCTAGGCCTGAGAGGTGCAGATGCTGTTTGGCCTAAGCATAACGTGGTAAGGAGTTGATGCCCCTGGTAGGGCTTCCCATGTCAGATAGGCTAAGGGTGAGGATCCTGACTAAGAGTAACCCGACTTTCTCCTTTTCTTGTTTTCTGCCTCCCTTATTTGGCCCTTTTCTATCTTCGTCTCCCCTTCAAGTCTTCTTTTTCACTCCTTTTCTCTCTGTGGTCTCCTTAAGATCCGCCGTGTTTGCCGTGCGGTGCGACCTGTGTCGGAGGGAATGAGGTCCTGGTGATTGAGAGGGCCAGTGCTTGAGGAGGCCTGTGCTCTCAACACATCACTTTGGCTCGGACCTCTCCTAGACAGGAAGTACACTTTGGCCCGGGTGTACTAATCGGCTCCCTTCTTGGGGCTGGGTCAAGACAGACAGTTCCCCTATGGCCAAGTTAACCCCTGCAGTGCTCAGCTCTCTGTTCCGGGAGTTGAGCATGATCAGGGGGGATAGGGTTGGTAGTTCTGTTTGTCGTATATCTCTCCCGAAGCTGGAAGGGGTCAAGACATTGGTTTCTTGGCCCTGGCCCCTTAGTTGGACTCCAAGGTGGGTGGGTAAGGGAGAGATGAAACATACTAAACTAACATGGCTTTATCAAAAAATATCCCCCCAAAAGGAAGAGGAAGGCAGCATCCCCTATTTCAGGGGAACGTTATTCTGACAGCGATTCTGACACGGAGGTACGACAGAGAACAGGTTTCTGGGCTTCCTGGCTCGTGGTGGAAGGGACGGAGCAGGAAAGACCCTTTCAGCTCTGAGCCCTTTTGCCATTCAAAAGGGCTTTCAAGGCTTAGCAGGTGCCCCTCAGTCCGTCAAAGGTTGAGGAATGGATCGTTTCTAGTTCAATGTCGATCAAGAAAACAATCTGAACAGCTGTTGAGGGCAACAGAATTAGTGGATAGGGAGATCAGGGTGACTCCCCAAACAGTTAAATTCATCGAAAGGTGTGATTCGCTGCAGAGATCTAACGGGTGTCTCAGAGGCAGAAATAAAAACGGAACTGGCGTCCCAGGGTGTGACGGAGGTGCGCAGGGTGACAGTCAAGAAAGGTGCAGAGAGAGTGGCCACCAACACCCTCTTTCTGACCTTCTGCAACCCTGTGCTGCCTCGGTCATCAAAGTTGGCTACCTGAACGCCCGTGTTCAGCTGTATGTCCCGTCCCCGTTGAGATGCTTCAGGTGCCAGAGGTTTGGACATGTCAGAGACCGCTGTTCTGGGCAGGAGGTGTGCGGTGTTTGCTGCAAGGCAATCCATGATGGGCCGTGCAAAGATCCGGCACATTGTGCTAACTGCGGTGGCGATCATCCCTCCTCTTCACGAAACTATCCTCTTTGGATTCAGGAATCCACCATTCAACGAATAAAAACAGAAAAGAAGATATCCTTTTTTGAAGCCCGCAAGCAGGTTGTGGGCAGTCAGACTCCAACAGCTTCATATGCTTCGGCCCGTAAAGACGGTTCCCGCAGTTCCCACTCAATCAGTCTGCTGTCAGACTGATGACTTTACGTTTTCAAAGACACTGCAAGTCAGAACTGTCAACTCTGGTGGAAGCAGGTCCACCCCCTTCCAACCCAAGGTGACTGCCCCTGGTGGAGGCAAAAAATCCGCCACCCTCAGACTGCCAGCAGTCTACAACATCTGCTGCTGGGCAGACTAAAAAACCAGCAATTCCGCCTCGAACTCCCCTATCCAGTGCCGTGCGGGCAAGGGAGTTCCACCCAGCGTGGAGTGGTGGAGATGAAGAAGAACCTCCACCATCTCCCAATCCAGACCTCCACCATCTCCAAACTCCAGGCCTTTGTCACCTGCGGGCAAGTCTGCCAGCAGGTCAAAGACCAACACAGTCCAGTGAAACTAAATAATAAATTCTCTCCATTGGACGCAGAGTTGAGGAGGAGATGACCTGATCTCTCTCCTTTTCGCCCTCTGCACCATGGATAATACAATATTCCATTGGAATATCCGTGGTCTATATTCCAACTTCGAGGAGCTGCAGCTTCTGTGTCAGTCTCTAAAACCTTCCGTCGTGGCTCTTCAAGAAACTCAAATTCAAAGCCAGAAGACCTTAACTCTTTCTGGCTTTAATATTCTTTCAAACTGCACAACCATCCACGTTGGGACTGTCGGGCGGTGTTGCCCTTCTCCTACATAAAACTTTGTTGTATAGTCCTGTCGCTCTGTCTACCTCCCTTCAGGCTGTAGCTGCGAGAGTCACTCTCCACAAGACTGTCACAATCTGCTCACTGTATCTGCCACCTTCTGTCCCGGTTTGTCGTCAGGACTTGTCAGTCTGATAAGAGAACTTCCTCGACCTTTTTTGCTGTTGGGTGACTTTAATGGTCACAATCCTCTTTGGGGTTTGTGACAGTTCGTCATCCAGAGGTCTGCTAATTGAGGATGTCCTTTCGGATTTAGATTTGTGTTGTCTGAACGACGGATCTGCAACTTACCTCCACTCTTCCACAGGTTCACTTTCGTGTTTAGATTTGTCGGTTTGTGACCCTCGCTGGTCCTGGACTATGAGTGGTCTGTCCATGACGATCTGCACGGAAGTGACCATTCCCTGTCCTTCTACAACCTGTAATAAACTGAACACGTCTCTGTCTCTCAACATCTAAATTATAAAAAAAGCAAACTGGGATCTATTTGCAGCCACTATTTCAATAGAATTCCAGGACACTGATTTTCTTCAGAGTCCAGACCCCGCAGAATCACTGACTAACACTGTGATCAAGTGTGCTAAAACTTGTATTCCCGTGTCTTCCGATAAACTTCAAATGCCAAAAACACCCTGGTTCGATTCAGACTGCCAACAAATTTCCAAAGTTAGAAAACGGGCTCAGCGTCAGGTGTACCAACGACCTTCGGGTCCCAACGCTCGAGCCCATCAGAAACTCGTGCCAAATCGAGACACACTTTTAAAATCAGTAAACGTCGGTCCTGGAGAAGCTTCTGCTCCAGGCTGACATCGAAAACTTCTAAGAAAAAAGTGTGGAACATCATTAAAAAAATCAAAGGGAAGAACACCTGTCCCACTGTGAACCATCTCAAGTTTGCTGACTCTTTAATAACAGAGAAAAAAGCAGTTGCTAATCTGCTGGCTTCAACCATTGAAAAGAATTCCTCCTCTTCTAACAAATCAGCCACTTTTGTCAAAATAAAACCCTTAAAGAAAAATCACCCTGCAATTTTTGTCAGACAACATGGAAGACTACAATCTTCCTTTCACGTTAAACGAGCTGAAATCTGCCTTACTTTCTTGCAGCGATTCCTCTCCAGGTATAGATGAAATCCATTATCAACTGTTGAAACATCTTCCGCATGAAGGTCTGATCATCCTGCTACAGGTATACAACCATGTGTGGACTACAGGTTTTTTTCCCCCCTCTTGGCGAAAAGCCCTCATTGTTCCATCCCAAACCTGGTAAAGATCTTTCTAATCCATCAAACTACCGTCCCATAGCTTTGACCAGCTGTGTCTGTAAATTGATGGAGAAAATGGTCAACGCTAGGCTCATGTGGAAACTTGAACCGATGGCCTTTTGGCGAAAGGACAGTGTGGTTTCCGCAACATAGGACTACGGTTGACCATTTGATTCGTCTGGAATCTACACTTCGGAACGCCTTTCTGAACAAACAGCATGCAGTGGCAATTTTCTTCGACTTGGAGAAGGCCTACGATACCACCTGGAAGTCGGGGATACTTCATGATCTCCACGATCTGGGTTTTCGAGGAGAGAACAGGAAAAGGGGCATTCTAGCTCACTTTTCGCCCTCAACCAGTTTTCGGGCGAAAAACTGACCTAGAATGCCCCTTTTCCTGTTCTCTGACAAGTAACACTTCAATAACCAAAAAATAACGATTTTTTACAAACAAACATACTGTGTAGGGTTATCGTTTTTAATACTAATTTACTAAACTTTTCAGACTTTAATTTTTGCTTAATCCTATGTTTTTCTTGGTCGTTTTCAATAACATCATTTTCACGCAAACATTCATCAAATGCATCTCTGTCTTTCATGTGAAATAAAACTACAGTCTTTAACTGTTCTCTAAAGTCTTTTAAAAACTGAGTTATATTTTTGACATAAAATCCACACACTTATCCCAGCATGTCTTCCACTGAAAGCTAGTTTTGACAAAGTATTTCTTTTTTAAACTATGTCTCTTTCTGCTGAACAGTCATCTATAATAAATAGTGTCTGCGTTCCTTCAAACAATATAAAAAGCGTTCTAGACACTCACTCAGTTTATTTAGGATTAACTAAAAATATTGTTATCATCAGTCCATATGAACCTTCTATCATGATATGCTTTGTTTTCCATTTAAGTGTTGGGCAGAAAATCACAATATGATCAAAATTATAACGATAAACTGTTTGTAACAGGTTGAGGATAAATATTGTTTTTCCACAACCAGTTTGTCCACAAATTAATGAACAATGAGGGTTTTTGTCCATAAAGTTTAACTGCTCCATAGTTTATAATAGAATTTAATCTAATTCAGTTATTATGTTTATCATACTCTCTGTTAGAACCTGTTCAGTATAATAAAATCCTATGAGCCCTAAATTGTGTAACATTATCCAATTCAGTTCTGTAAGATTGTTTCTGTTAAGTCAACATCGATTTTGTTGCTTGTTGTTATGACCTTAACATCCTCACCATGTGAAGAACGACGATGGAACTTTAAGATGTTTAACGCTAAGTTTTGCCAGCTAATATTAATTCCTTTAAAAGGGCGTCACTGACGCCCACAACCCCATCCTTCTCCACATCTTTAAAGACAGAAATTTCAAATATTATTGTGAACGTGTCTCCTAATTTTCTGCTTGGAAAGAACTGTAATTTTGTAGAAGCTTTCTTTAAAACTGTTTCTCTTCTGTGGAGGATGTACTGTTTTTTCCATACGGTGATATTTCAATCTCTTTCCGACTATTGTCGCTGGCATAAGACTTGCATGTAAAGGGCCAGAGTTGAATGCTTTCTTAAACTTTTTTGACGGCTAAAAATGTAAATGGGCTTATGAATTCAAATTTTATTTCCCATTCTAAATATGTTCTAATGCCATTTGCTGTCAGGTTTTTCGAACTATTTTATATCATACTGGCCAGCATTATTTGCTTCTACTTGCGTAGTTGTTCTAGTTTAGGAAACTTTTTGTTGTCGCTAACCTCTTTGCGTTTATAATCACCATCTTTAGTGTACTCAAAACCATACAAAGTGCTATCTCACCGTTCTGTTCAAAGTCTGTAAACGTCTGCAAGGTCTTTTAATTCTAAGGTTATACACCTCACAGGCGCTAATGTAACTCCCGTTCTTCTGGCCCCCGCGACATTATTTTTTTAGTACAGTTATTATTTTTATTTCCAAAACAATGTGCAGGTTGTCACATTTCACGACTTTCCCCCCGTTTTGTCTTTGATTTTTATATTAAATGATCCGACCCCTCCCACAAACTAATCTTTTAAACTGTAAATTAGGGAATTGTATAATTTCTAATCGCAATATGCAGCTTTCCCTGTACGGAAGAGCTCTTAAAACAGTTTGAGGGCCTTCCATCATATAAGTTTTCATCAGTGCTCAGCTCATCTAAATGAACATAGAGTAATGAATGTAATTCAAGATCGAGCGACTTTCCCCTCATAAGTAGTTTTGTCTGGTGTAACAACAATTTTTTAGTGTCCCGAGTGTTAGCTTCAAAGCCTAACATTTTAGCTAGCTCGTTATCAAAAAAGTAACCTACTGCTTCTTTTTCAGGTTTGAATGTCAACATTGTTTTTAGATTCGCATTGTTAAGTTTGAGAGTAATGTCGAAGTTACTCATTGCTTCTTTTAGTGAGCAAAAACCCGTAATAACCATCAGGTATGATTAACTGGCCAACTAAGTTTCCTCTATTATTAAATTTTTGAATCTTATTATCTCTTCTTGGTTTCACTTATATTAAACCATACTACTTTGTAAAAATTTCATGAAGCGCAACCATTTTGCTTCCGCAATTGTTATCAATAGCATGTTCCAAAAACGAAGGGCGGTCTTGAGTTGTTATTGTTACAAACATTTTTTAAAACAAATAAAAAATGAGCGCGTTCAAATATAATACTAATGCAAAATATTCTGTTGGGCCGCACTACCATCTAAAAATATAGCAACTGATACTCTTGACATTTCTGTGACCCAGACTGTCACTTTTCATAAAAAGGTGAGTACTCCATTAAACAGATATCTTAACCCCCTATTAAAAAAGACTACATCGCGAAAGTGTGGTTCAGTCATCCGATGCAGTTTTATCAGAACCAGTTAAACTTTGTCGTGTTTTTGTGCATCAACTGGGTGTGGAGTATCGTATGCTGATCACTTAAATCATCCAGATCCTTTGGTGAGGTCAGTGTATAGATTTCATTTTTATTACACCTTCAGACGTATTTTGACTGAACTGCGAGCACCATTGCCAAATGACAAAACGTTTAATCCATTCAGCAAACAGAATAGACATAATGCTTTGAAAGGATCTGTCGCGAATTCATATTAATGTTAAGACAGATAGACAACAGTTGGACCGCAATCATGGCTTAGGCACCCTTTATTTTTCGGGCGTGCACAGAAAGTATAACTATGACTGGCATCCTCCTTACACATCTTTTTCTTCAGGCACAACTGTTCACCTCGGGTCCATAGAGCAAGAGCATAAAACAGCATGGACAACATTTATCTTAGACATATCTGAGGGCCTAACTAAAGCAGGAATAGAACGAATAAACGACTCTATTCGTACTTACGTTTGGTGTTTGCTAGGTTCGCAAGCACAGACAATGGCGAACATAACAGTTCCTTCTACTGGCTTTGGCGCACAAAAACAATACTTAGCTAATTTAGAGGACGCCATTAATTCTACAGTTGATTTACCTTCAAGTATTAAAAGGTACCAACATGTTTTACAATACGCAAGATCGAAAGTAGACTTTGCTGTTGGCACTGGTTTATACATGCTGCCTTCTGACCTCAGACACCATGTAGGAACAATAATAAACTACAACAATGAAATCCTTGTAGCAGGTAATGAACAGAAGGTTGGGAAAAACAACATAAATTCTGAGCCTGTAATATTACAAACAATAAAAAAAACACCCAAGAATAAGTCATCCAATCCCCGAGGTTCAAAGCCCAAAGACTGTTGAAGACGTGGACTTTGTTAGCGATGACCACGAATATGAAAAGACAGCACTTGTTATTGTATTAACTGGCCTAGGATTACTTGGTCTTTATCTTACTAAATAGTAACCCAACTATTAAGAGAACTAATGCCCATAAGTGCTCAGCCATAAAGCCGACTACTTTGCCTGCAGTAGACAAAAGCCAGCTAACAATACCCCCTAATATACCTGGTAAAGCGTCATGCTTTACTGGCTAATTTTTTTAATAAGCCCGCAAGATGATCAAGCTGTTTTTTTACCCATGATTTATCAGGCGGTGATGGTGGCGATGGTGATGGAGGCACTGGGATTTGACCACCGCCGCCTGTAATAGCCATCACCAGTGTACTTATTGCAAATCCTAAGGCCGTTATAACGCTTGCTAATGTGACACCTTGTTCGCTAAACAGTGTTTTTATTCGTTCTGCTAGCGTTGTGTCTTCATATAAAATTCTTTGGATAGTTTCTCTTATTCTAATCACTTGAGTTCGTAATTGGTCTCGATTAGCAGACGCCGCTTTTATTCTTGCTGCTCTTTCTTTTTCAAGATTTTTAGTCTTTGTTCTATTCTTTCTTTATCATCACGCCCTAAGTTGGCGTCGTCAGGCTCAGCGAGTTTTTCTTTTTCCTCTTTTTATATGCTCATCTAGTTCAGTCAGTCTTGCTAAATTGTCTGTTAATTCACCTCTAATTTTTCTTACATTCCGATTAATAGCCTCTAATTCTTGCGGGGCATTGGAGGATCATTAATTGTTTTTAATGCTGTTTCTTCTGAAAAAGTGGTTTCTGCTTCTTCTACTACATTTATTACTTTGTCCGCTGCTGGAATTAAATTTTGAAGTTCTATGTTTTGGGGAACTGTTGGGAGTTCTTGTTCCATGTTTTGAAGGGTAGCAACTGCTTTCCTCTTTAATTTTGGTTTTGGTTTAGGGATGCCAAGGCGATCTAGATCTTTTGCCTTAAGTCTTTGGTTAATTGTACTCAACTTTAAAAACTTTGATGGGTTTGTTCATGTGTAAGCTGAAAAAGTTGTTCTCGGTTGGGCCGATTTTCACAAACAAATGGCCATTCTCATCTCGTTTAAAATCATTATGGTCTAAAACTCGGGAGGTTTTATGTTTAAACTTTGTAAAATGCTTCGACCGTACTTTCTGTTAATTCACGCCGCAATGAGAACGTCGAGCGATGCTGTGCTAAAGGAGTCATTTCATCCATGTCGTCTGCAGGATCACTAATATCATAATCTTCTTCATCTTCAATACCCGCCATGTTTTTAAATAATTAACTTTTTATTTTGTTTTATAAAAATGTCACAAGTATATGGCTCGATTCTTGAACCGCATAGAAGCCTGAAAAAACCCCATGGCGTGAAGGGAAATAAACGGAATATTACTGTTCCAAATAATCCATCTACTATTGATGCGGATCAAATTCTTACTGTTAAATTTCCAGACCTAGGAGCGAATGATTTGATTGTGCCAGGCTCTGCACGGCTTACTTTCAAAATAGAACTCGCTTCAACAACAGACCCAACCAGAACAGTTGTCCAGAATCTGGGGCGGGCAATCGTTAAGAAAATTTCTATAAAACTTGAGGGGAAAGAAGTATTTTCTTTACACAATGCAGACATATTTTTAACCTATTCTGATCTATGGCTAACCGCGAATGAAAGGGAAGATCTTGCGTTTCAAGGAATTGGTAATGAAGAAGCACTAAAACTTAGAATAGGCGCCGAACTCGCCTCAGGTGCTAAAGGCAGCAAAAAGGCTTTAGCTGTAAGTTATGCGTTTGGAAATCGCTTTTTCCATTCCCCTGATTTTGAGTTGTTAAAAGCGCATGCCCCATACCTTCAAGGGGCATTAAAAGACAGATTGTCATACGAACTAACTTTTAATGACTACAAACGTGTTATCAGATCAACAGACACCGAAGCAAAGTACAGCATTTCTGACATCTACGTTAGAGTTTGATGTTGTTAGCAACTCTAATTTAGCAAGGCTGATTGAGCAACAATATGAGTCACAATTAGTAATATATTACGAAAACGTGCGCCATCATTCAACATATCCTAAAAGCAGGGCAGACGCTATATGGAATTTTAATCTTAGTGTCGCAGCAAAATCGCTTAAAGGTATTTTATTGCTGTGTGAAGATGAAGAACCATTCGCAAGAGCAAGTGAAAAGTTTTTTAATCCAAAAATAACGAAGTGCAATGTACAATTGACGGCAGTCCTAACCAAATCTATGCTAGCGACTTAGACCTTATCATCATTTTGACGAAATAAGAAAATTGTTTGGGGGTGGGGGGTAGAAGTCCAACAGCAGACCTTGCGTCTAAAGATCTACACCTTCACAGTGTTAGGCTTGACGATTATTTAACATCAAAATACGGTTTATGGATTGACCTAAGGTCAACAGAGGATAATCAGTTGCATGGAAGTGGGAGAACGGTTAAAGACGTAAACATTCAAATTGAGAAAGAAAAAGAAGCCGATAAACCACTTAATGTACATTTGTTTTTATTAATTGATACACAGCTGAATATTGCAAAGAACAGATTAGACAAAAAAAATACTAAATTATTTTTTCATTTTTAAAAAAGCATGTCTGTTCAGGTTTATCCAAATGTGCCAGAGTCGCCAAGAGAAGCGAAGTAGAAACCCCCGCATAAAAACCTTTAGATTAACAAACATTACACAAATGCAGCAAATACTAGAGCAGGACCTTTCAAAATACAGCAAAACAAACGAGGTATTCTGCTGTCTTTAATGCTGTACCTATGTTATACTGGAGCATCGACTATAAGCGCTGCATCAGCAGGAACGAGTGTTGGCCTCTTACATCAGGCATAGGCGCACCCGCAGCTTTACCTCTAGGTGGTTTGTCTTTAGCTCTTGGCCTGTGTTCATTAGCCGTAGGTGCTGCTAGCAAAAAAATAAAAACTAAACTCCAAAAGCACACAGCTATGTTCAACTAATACAGCTAAACTTAGTTCCTTCAAACTGATTATAAATAAGCACTAGCTGACTCACATCACGGATGAAGAATTTAATCGTTTACAGGCTGATTTTGTGACTACAAAAGACAAAAGTTTGATCTCAAAGAAAGGCGAGGACAAGTTTTTCTCAACAGCCAGACACTGAGCAGATAAAAAAGGAATGTTTTAAAAAAAGTAAACGAAACATTAAACTCTGTTCTAAACAGCTCACATTAACAACGCCAAATGGGTTTATACTTTAGTTTTATGAGTCTAAACACAAAAGACCATCGATATTGATTAATTATTTTTTTGATTTAAATAAATATTTGAGTTAGAAAAGAAACTCAGCATGGATAAATATATGAAGGACCAGACGAATGTTTGAAGCAATGCAAGAAGATTTATCAAGAGCACTAAATGATATTGATTAGAATCATTGATCCAGCAAGCGTACAGGCAAGTGTTGCTCATGCTATTTCTCAAGTTCCGGGTAAACTAACAATAGCCGCCAGTTAAAGTAATGTTAGCTGTTTTAATCGACTATGTAACAATAAATGAAGAAAACCTAGAAGTTTGGGTCTCGACTAAACAACAGACTATTCTTTCTCTAATGACTTAACCCCGGTTGGGCAGACGACTGCTTACACAGTTTATGATGTGCCGCTGAAGAAGCCAAAATGAAGGCTCTGTTGGTCAGGGCGAAGTCTTAGAGATTAATTAAAACAGCTAAGTATGCGCCGATTGTAGGCAGGTCTTACATTCCACTACCTCCAGCATTAGTTGCAAAAAGAGCAGTTCTAACATAAAGAAATACAGACGACAATGTTTTATGTGGTGGTTCTCGCAAGGCTGCATTACGTCGGCAAAAACGCAGAGAGAGTGTCTAACTATTGGGATTACGTCAATGATCTTAACTTTAGTGGAATATCCTTTCCTGTTAGCGTGACAAAATTGATCAGTTTGAAGAACAAAACAACCAATAACTGTTAATGTATACACATGGGATGAGAAACAAACTACAGCCATTAAAGTGTCTAAGAACAGCCCAACAATAGGCGATCCAGGCAAAAATCATGTTGACTTACTGCTGATCGTTTCACCGCTACCACATTACGCATTGATACGCACAATGAGTAGACTGTTAGCATATACTACAAAAAAAACATAGCAAACAAGAATCTGTAGAAAATGTTTAACAGAATTCCATCTGTGCAAGCTGCGAGTGAACATATAAAACATGTATTAACCCAGTTGACTCAAGATGAGAACAGCTCCGCCGTTCTCCGCCGTTCCGCCGTCTTAAAAAAAAATCTCCGCCGTTTGAAAAAATCTCCGCCGAAAAAAAAAAAAAAAAAGCTATCGCGATTTTCTTGTCCCAAATCTCGGCGAACCCTCCGGCGAGATTACTCAGACTTATACCCAAAAGGGGGCGGGTTTTTTTGGGTTGACTGGGCCCAACCACTGCAATCCCTTACGCGCCGATCGACCGAGTGTCATCTGTGATTCAGGCGTCGAACAAATCGAAAAAAAAAAAAAAAAAAAAAAAAAAAATTCCAACCTTTGGGAAAAAAAACTGGTCGAGAAAGAGGGTGTGTGTGGGATAGAGTTAAGTCATATGCAAAAGCAGTGACAGCGGCGTTTTCAGCTTGAAACAAGAAAATCAGCTTGGGGAAGTCGGCTTCATTTACGATTGCGACCACATAAAACCGCCTGGTTCACGGGCAGCGTGTCGCTGCATTGAAGAACAATTAAATTTTGGGAAAGTAAGCTTTTGGTGATTTTGCTCCTTCTTTTTTATTTTTTTATCATTCATTTGCAATGGCAAACTATCTCTTTAGCTGAAACATCCGTATTTGTTTTTAAAATGTGTGAAACAAACCTAGACTTTGGGAAAAAAACCCATTTCTTAGTAATCGCCCACCCCAAAAAAACGCAGAGGCCCTGTAAAAAACCCTTTGCTGTTTGACAAAAAGCAAAAAAAAAAAAAAAAAAAAAAAAAAAAAACCCTCAAAATTTTGGGGTTTAAATTAAAGGGCTAAAAAATTTTTGATGGTTTAAAAGTGGATTTTTCTTTAATAGAAAAAAAAAAAGCTTCGCTTCGGGGGGGCGCCCCCCCGACCCCGGGGGGGGTTTCCCCTTGACCCCCTAGGGTTCTGCCCCAGACCCCCAAAAAAAATCTCCTCTGCTTTTTAAAAATTTTTTCTCACCCTTGACTTAAAACGGAACAAATTCCCCCCCAGAAGGCGTAAAGTTAGTTTTAAGAACTAAAAAAAAACCAAAATTTCCTATTTTTTACGCAGACTTCAACACCATTGTTCCTTATAAAGGGGCCCGCCACAAAAACTTCGAAAAAAATCTTAATGAGAAATATCAGTTTTGTTCATTTGCTTTCTTATTGTTATGGGGAGGGGCGCTCATTCGCACCAGAATTATACAGGGAAAAAAGGGGTAAAATTTTTTACAGTGATAGAAAGGCGAATGATTGTTCTAATAATCGAATTACTGAAATCATGATGTCACCTGAAGCCCAAAAACGATACCACCCCCTCACGTTGGATTTGTGTTTAGAACTCAGTGAAGAACCAAATCCAAAAGTAAGAACCATAACATTATTGGAAAGCAAGGAGCACGCACAGAAAATAAAACTTCAATTAAAGTTTGAGCCAAAGACATGGAAGCGCCTAATTCTTTTACAATTGGGAGGTTGACTCCATCTTTAAAAGAAACAGTGGGGGTGCCTTTAGGGTTCATGTATGCAAGTCACAGAAAAAAAATGTGTTTCACTTTAAATACATTCTTTTTTGACTCTATGCCCATGAGGGGCATTAGAGTCCTGGGTAAGTCCTTAAATCCCCCCAAAACGAAGAATATTTTGACCCAAATCTCGTTTTAAAAGGGGGGTTTAAAACCTTAGGTACATGAACTTGGGGAAAAGGGTTTTATGAAGAAACACTTCCTCCTAAAGGCGCGTTTTTTTCTTTTTTAGAGAAAGGGCATTAGTGTTCCCCATTACCACCTGCCAAAATGCGTGGGAGAAGTTTGATTGTAAAACGATGGGACTATCATGATTCATACTTGATGGGGAGTACATGTTTGTTTTCAGACGTCTTTAAAATTATAGAAAAAACCGCATGAAAAATTAAGCCTGGATCCCCCGCATTTATTTCGCGCCCCGGGGTGGGTTGGGGGGCTTTTTTAAAATTTACTGGGGGTACAGATTGATTTTTTTTCAATTTACCAAGATTCAGATGATTTAAAAAAGGGTTGCGTGGGGGAAATTTGTAGGCTGCACATTCTGTAAAGCAAACAAAAAGTACTTGGACGACTAGATCCAAGTAAAAGGGCTAACTATCTTATGATTTAGATGCAAAAAAATCGTATGGATGGGAATGGCCAATCACTTCCTTAAAGCAACTTTTAAAAAGTACACAGGGGTGATCCGAAAAATATTTAAAAAAAGGGATTAAAGGGTTGGGCGTTAACCCCCGGTCAACAACGGGGTTTCATTCTAGAAGTTCTTAGAATATCCCCATGAGCTTTAGACCGCATTGACTCCCATTCCGGGAGAAAAACTAAAGATGGGAAAAAAAAGAGCCGCCTAAACTTGTGCCCCAAACTTGAGGCAAAAAAAATTATGTCTGCCCTTACGACTTCACAATTTTATTTAAGACATGTTTGAAAGTTGACAGGTTTAACGTATAATTGCTTTTTTATCAAGAACATTTATGAAAACCCTACTTTATAAGAACACGTTTCAGAACTAAATCCACAGATGCTTCAAAAAAGACTTTTTTAAGTGTGGGAAAAACAGCTGTTTTTGGGAAAG
The DNA here is from genome assembly GCA_018398815.1 of Conus ventricosus. NCBI lineage: Eukaryota > Metazoa > Mollusca > Gastropoda > Neogastropoda > Conidae > Conus > Conus ventricosus. The sequence goes on from JAFLJL010017018.1 coordinate 54,931, forward strand.
ACAAGGAAAATCCGCACAAGCGCAAAGATGTTAGATTGGTCACCGAGAAAAGAACAAATTTAACTGACTTTAAAACCAATTTTCAGGGCTTCAAAGATTTTTTTGACAGCTTTTTGGGATAATGAGAAAAAAAAGAAAATCAAATTTTACAAACCGTATTTATGGGTTTTCTGTTTTTTGAATTATCAAAGCTTTTGATTAAAATTTCTTTACGACACTTTAAGCCCCGTATCCTGATCCCCAGTACTTTACACAATACAGATAGTTTTTAAGATATCCCTACTGAAGCATTATAAAGACTGGAATTAGAAGTACTAAAGGAGGATGGAGGTATACCATCCCTTATCCTAAAGATTCGCCTTTTCATTCAATTACTAATAAGAAGTTTTTGGGAAAAATGAGGAGAATTACTGGAAAGGGGTCAAGGGGTAGTGGGGTTAAGGTAAAAAAAGTACATATTTCGAGCCAGGGGAAAACCCTTAAAAAAGCAAAGGGGAAAACTCCAGTGTTGTGCATCAAACTATCGCATGACAACTACAAAGAAGCATTGTTTTTTACAAAAAACTTTTCATCAGACAACGTAAAACTGCGATCAAATTTCATGAGACAAACAACGGTTGTAACAAAGAAGTCATTAGATAGAACCAACCAAAACAGATTTTTAATCCAGATTTTCATATGCAATTGGCCACAGGAGAACTTTTAAATTTAAAATTTTCTTCACGAAGAGATATATTTGGGGGCATATCTTTCCTGAAATTTTTTTGAAGATCAATCACACATCTTCCAATTCATTCAAAAATTTTTCTCATTTTGTTGAGTGCTCGAATTTTTTTTATTTTTTAAAATATTTTTTCTCCATCTTTGATAGTCCAAAAATTTGGGATTTGGGGCTGTTAAGTGCCTGGCGCTGTGCCTTGTGCGCATGGAGGAATCCTCTTAGTTGTTTCTTCAAACAGCAGAATTAGTTTCATTTGATTTTGCGCATTAATGCCTAATAGCAGAAACACGCCCTAAATGATTCTCGTAGTAATTCACAGGTCTCTTTATTTATCCTTCATGCTTCCGTTTCTTTTTTTGGGCTTCCATTTTAAAACTTAAATTTTTTTATGGTAAATTAATTAAAGCCGGAACTTGTGTCTGGTGGGAATTATCTGCAGTTCTTCCTTTACTAAAGTATCTTTGAGGAAAGCCGGGTTGTTTTGTCGTGTCAGTTTCTCGTAAATAATTACACGGGCGCGGATTCATCCTTACAATTCTTTTTATTTCGTATGGGTCAACACTCCAAATGGAGATCGGTTGCCCTGATGCGAGGTGTCCCCCTTTCTGCTTCCCGGTAAATAAAGGACCTTACTTTTTAAACCAATATGGTAATAGTTTGCTGGTTGTACTGGAGTTCTTCTTTAGCAACATTTATTGTTTTTCTTTTGATTGCTGTATGGTTTTTTAGACCTTTAAATTTTAATTATTCTTTGCGCGCAAAAATGGAGGGCAGTTCTTCTAACCCATTCTTGTTGCGAGAATTGTCAATCAGCTCTCTGTGGATCTGGTAGAGAGAAAAATCTTTCGGTAACTCTGTTTGTTAAAAGTTTTCAACTAAGCCTTGTGATCTGTGAACTCATGGAATGCCTCTTTTAATGGTAAACTCTATGGTTTTAACAATAATTGATTCACTTGACCTTATTAAATTCTTTTCCATCATCGGACTTGAATCTGCGAGGGTATGTTTAAGGGGCTCGTTGGTATATCAAGCTGTATAGCAACAGAAACAGCAGAAGCACTCTTTTGTGTTAACGGTTCCGCATCCTTTGTAATCTGAAAGCTATGTCAATGACTGTCAAGTGCGTATTAAAATCTTTTTCGTCTAATCGTATCAGGGGTAGATATAGAAGATCTCCTATTTGAATGGGTGTCGTTTTTGGAGTTGTATTGATAAAGTGTTGTCTCTGTATTTGTCTAGGTGCAGGTAAATAAATTTGCCAATCGCTGATTTAAGATAACATTCTTTTGCTGTTTGTCACTGACCCCGCTGCTGGCTTTGCTTTTGATTGCCGTGATTCCCTTCCAATATCCTTTGGTGCGATAATTGATTTTGTTCATTTTTTATTCCTGCTGATATGATAGCGCAACAAAATACACAAGGTCATGCAAAGCACTAAACGCGGACTCTTGCATCTTGTGTTTTCGATGGATGATAAAAGTCACTGAATCTTTGGTTGGGGGCAAATGTTGGATGGTTTGCCGTTACAGATAATATTCTTTTTATTGCTTGATCAACGTCTGTAAATGTGTAAGCTGGCATGCCCCTGTTTTTTTCAGGGTATCGTTAAATAAAATCTAACTGCTCAATTCTAGCTTTTCATAGGACGTCTTGTGCAGCAGCTAGTTGCTCCCTGCTTTGTTATGTCTTTTTTCTCTCGTCGTTCCATTCCAGTAGTTTACTTAACGGCGTAATTACTTCCGCAACAGCAAGCGCATTAACCACAGCGCCAAACCAATCATCATTACGAGTGAAGCCATTTTTATAAATGTATTTTTTTTACTATATTTTATATCTCTGGAATTATTTCCTTGCTTAACTAAAAAATCTTTGTAGCGAACGAAGCTGCAATTAATAGCGATTTAGCCATTTGCCTGAATCCTCAAAGTCTAGTTTGCCAAGATCTGCGGTTTTATTTTTAACAGGCCTTTTTCCAAGCATTGTGTATACACTTAGGCCTCCAATAACGGCAGAATGGTATACAAGTTTGGCGACAGTTTTTTCATGTCATTTTAAAAAAATAAAATAATTATATTAATAAAAGAACATGAAAGCGATGATCTACTACAGCTACAGGGCGGCCAAAACCTTCCTGAAACTTACAAAAGAAGAAGTTGATGATCAAGCTATTATGCCCAAAAGGAGAGGTTGTATTCTTTGGCAGCATTGTGGGAAATAACAAAAACAGTTCCTCGGAACTGACATTTCAGGCATAGAACAGATTTCAAAGATGTCGCAGCCAGACATTATAAAGTTTCACGACTGGTATGAGGCGCAGTTGGGGTCGAGAATGGTAATCGCGTTGGGCAAACGGTTCTTTAGTTTGTACACTAAACTAGTCAGTGATTTTGCTCCCATTCGATTCTGAACAGATCCTTACGTATGCTTTAAGCAAGATCCAGTTTAACTCAAGTCATTATAGAGTCTCTAAGCTGTGATCTATATTACAGATTTGGAAATTGTAATCGCCATTAATCATGGGATTAATTACTTTTAATCAAAATAGTTTTTATTTCCCTTCAAAATGAACGAGCAGAACAGGAAACACTGAATCAGAAAACATTGAATCAAGTCGAGAAAGTGACCAGTAAAACACCTCATCCTGGACGCATTGCAGCGGGAAAAAAATTAGCAGAGTGGAACAAACAAAAAAAATTACAGTTACAACACAGAATGAAAAAAAAAACACCCCAACCCCAAACAGTTGATCCAACCCAGCTCCAAACAAGAGCAAGTTAATTTAAGGGCACCAAAGTCTTCATGGAATATTGAACTTAAAACTGTTGCCATTTTTGCGCCCTTGCTGCTGCTGGGGGCGGTTATTACGGTTATAAAATATATAACCAATGGCAACAACAACAAAAAAAGTTAAAACAACCTGAACCACTAAATACAGAAAAAGACAACAGCACGTCAGCGCCGCCAAAACAAAAAATCATTTTGATCCATTTAAAATGCAATAATATTTAAGAATTTAAATTTTTAAAATTTTTTGAAAAAAAATAGATCATGGCGGATTTTTAAATTTGTTTAAAATGATGAAGTCAAAAATAAAGACATGGAGTCTATAAAAACTTTTCCCATAGACCAGAATGTAGTCAATGGGGTTTGCTTAGAGTAAGAACTTCATTAAGACTATGCTGGCCAATCTCACACCAAGGGCGTTAAGCAAGACATCCTTGACGATGACGCGTTTTTTGGGGTTGTGTACTTATTAGGCATCTACTATTTAAGATAAAAACATAAATTGTTTTTTGATAATTAAAGATAACTTGAATAAGAACTTAGTTTACTTAAACCTCTGCCTACCGCATGGGCTTTGTGCTATATGACTATGAGAATACCATGCCCAAAAGAGGTAACTCCGCAACACATACACACTTGCCATAAAAAAACCTCAATAGAAAATTTGTTTTAACTTATCTATTCTGTAAAAATAATGAAAAAAATTCAAGACATCACTCCATCCAAAAGAGCCCCCTTCCCCCCACATATAGTGAAACTGGTACACGAGGAAAAAACAAACAAACGAACAGACTAACTGTACTTCGGTGTTCTCAGTGCTAAAAACAATTTCCCTAAATTCACTGTACCCACAGAACATCATGGATTAGGAGCACAGAATGATTTTCCAAGTCTAAACAAAGTACTGAAACCTTCAGAACAAAATAAAGTCATCTGTATGTATGCACACTAAATAATCAACTTTTATTGTGAAGCAAAAAACAACCCAAACTTCAACAATTTTGTTAAACTGAAGGCATCACATACAAGAAGATTTGTCTTCTAACTACTGAGGGAAAAAATAACAAGAACAGATTACTGAATACTGGGCTTTAGATTGTGATGGAATTCAACAAAAATGTGCTTTTGCACAAGTGCACTGAGCAACCCCCCCCCCCCCCCCCCCCCCCCAACACACACACTGTGGTGATGATGTACCTCTTGTCCGGCTCCTCTTTGCTTTTTGATAAACAGGCAGTTTTTATTTCAGGCCAGAGTTTATGTTCATCCTTTTCTGCTTGCTTTTGTGCAGCAAATAAATTTGTTTCTCGTTAAAAGTCTACCAAAATTCTTCTGAAATCAAAAAGCTAAAGGTGATGCTCCTACAGGCAAATCGTGGGACACACCCACTGACTGACCCGGTTTCCTGGCTATCAAAAAAAGGGAAACTTTTGGGGGCTTCACTTCTTGTAGCCAACCACTCCAGTCAAGAATTAAAGTATCTCTAGCAAGTTTTGTTTTTCGAATTTTCTTTTTTGGGGGGTCTGGGCCCAGCAGCAATGGGCTATTCGACATCGTCATTATCATCACCTGAATCATTATTGATTCCGGCCTCAAAATCAGTCAGCAGTCGATCTTTATTCATAACTAGTCAAGATTGACGTCCGAATCGTCTTGCTTCAAATCTTCTTTAAGAGTGTAGCCCGCAAATACGCTCTCTTCATCAATATCACTTCAGAAAATGAATTCTGCAAGTTGCATAGTTACTTGATCCGCCATTTTCCCAGAAAATCTTCGCGAAAAAAAGCCGAACTTTGAAAATTCACAGCAGCGAAACTACTCCACCAAAACTCATGCAACAAAAACCAAAATGGCGTCCAGAAACGGAAGTACCGGAAGACTCTTCTGTCGCAATTGCATTCTGGGATATGCGATGGTGAAAGCGAAAGTCGTTGACCGAGTATTCAGCGGTCGATCTCGGTCGATCCGGTATTCAGAAGGAGGAAATCTCGCGGTCGATCTCGGTCGATCCGGTAGGCATTGGGTTAAAGGACGACTTAATTACAATCTTGAGGTAACTTAATTAAGGACTTAATTAAGAACTTAATCAAGAACTTATTAAGAACTTAATTAAGAACTTAATTAAAAACTTGAGGATAACTTAAGTAAGAACTTAGAAGTGACTTAAGTGTGTGCATGCGTGGGGTGGGGGTGGGTAGGGTGGGGTGGGGGGTGTGCATGCGCGCACCTTTGATTATTTATAAGAAACAGATGTTCAGAATATAATATAGTTATTATCAGTAAAACAACAAAACAACAACAATAACAGCACACACGCACAAACATTAAAAAAATAGGGAAGTGCTTGCATAGGGAAATGTAAAAGGATTTTATGGTTTGCGGCTGTCAGTCTCTCTGTCAACTGAAGATTATTCAAAGCGGCCACCAAGTGCATTTATCAAAAGCTTGATTTAATAAACAAGACAGTTGAATAAAGTACACTCTGTGGCCGCTTAAAAAAGCAGCCAAAAAAGTTGAAGCAGGACGTTGAAGCGAAGCAGTGAAGCCAGTAATCACAGCAATATATACAAAGTCATGAAGTGCTTGGTGGAAATTCAAGGCAGTCAACTCTAAACAAGCCCGACCGTTAATGCATGAGCGTTACTATATTTAGAGCCACGTCAGTGGTAGGCCTGCAGTGGTCTTACAGTCACGCGCACTGTTGCTAAAACGCCACACAGCCCTGGCTCTAAACAAGCCCGACCGTTAATGCATGAGCGTTACTATATTTAGAGCCACGTCAGTGGTAGGCCTGCCTCTCTTTGTGGTGAAGGAGTGTTGGCACAGCTCCAGCAAGTGGGGTAGAGGAGGGCTTTGTAGGTCAATCGGCAAACTCTGCCGATTGTCCTAGTTTTGTTGGGCGCTAGTAAAACTACCGCTGTGGAAGTGGCTCAATTACTCTTGCCATGCAGGTTCTAACACGTCATGAGTATCATGCCAGAATGCTTTAAAGTTAGGGTTGGATTGTATGTATTTCAGAATTAGTTTTCGTTTGCTGTATAACTCGTTAAAAGAAATCGCAAGTTTGTGAAATTTTGAATATGAATAGAAACAAAATGACACTTCAATTAGTCTTCTTACACGAGTTGGCTCAACCAGCAAATCTTCTTTCAGATAGGACTCCCAGTTTTTTGTTCTTGACTGTTTCAAAATTGTCTTTGCTTTCTGAAGCCAATGCCCTAAAAAAGAGCCTGAGAAAGAGATTTTTTTTCACTATCTTTCACTGAGTAACAAGCCCGGTGTAAGAGGGGGTCATTTCTTGAACATTTTTCAAAGGTTTGGTTTCATCAAATGGATCGGAAGACAGCTCCAAAGCTGTGTTTTCAAATATTTGTCAAGATCTTAAAACTGAGATTTCCCGTTTTTTTTTTGGGGGAAACAAAACGAAAATGCTTCCTTTTGCTTTGGGGGAGGAAAACAAGGCTCGCCACTCAATTTCTTTGTTAAAAACTTTGCCATGGCCTCTGATAAACAATGTATTTTTCACAAAGACCGGTCTGTCGATCAGAAAGTTTTTCCTTGCGAAGAAAAACCAACATTTCATCCATTTCTTCCAGCACTAACAGAAGGCATTAAAACATCAAATTCCCTGACTCGCCCATACATCACTTCCTGACTCGCCCTGTTTTAACACACCCCAAGTTCTAATGCTAGCCACCCAACACACGACCGCACAGCAGGGCCCGTCCAATGTAAAATGGCGGCGGCCCGTGTATGGTGGCCACAACACCAAGCGTCACGTGATTTAAGCTCAGCACTTGATTCGATAAGAGGCTTATGCGCAGTAAACATGTCTAAAACATGTTTTAGCCTGGCGCTCGGAGTCCCGCCTTATGGCGGTTACAGTCCCAAGGGCAGACCTCAGCAGTAAATTTGATTTCCTGCACTGGCGTTTGTGTATGGGGTGCGTTCAGGGCCGCTGCTTTTCCTCTACGTTGCTCTATTTGGGGGGCTTTAGCCACTGAAGCTTTTCCCCCAGTTATTTGTAGATAATCGTTATTTTTTGGTTATTGAAGTGTTACTTGTCAGAGAACAGGAAAAGGGGCATTCTAGGTCACTTTTCGCCCGAAAACTGGTTGAGGGCGAAAGTGAGCTAGAATGCCCCTTTTTCCTGTTCTCTCGAGGTCATCTTCCGCTTTCATACAAAATTTTTTGGCCAGAACGACAGTTTCAGGGCCGGGTTGGCACCACTCTCTCTGATGTCCCCGAGCAGGAGTTGGGTGTTCCACAGGGGAGCTTTCTGCTCCCGCTCTCTTTAGTATTAAGATTAACAACATTGTTCAAACAGTCCAGCAGGGTTCAGACTGCTCATTGTTTTGGATGATTTCGCTGTCTATGCGACTGGAAGCCTGTATCCGAGTGTCCAGCGCAGGCTCCAGCTTTGTGTGGATAAAATCCATCGGTGGGGCGATGAAAACGTTTCCACCTTTTCTCCAACAAAGACCAGTGTATTCACTTCCATAATTTCCGTCAGTTTTTTCCAGATCCCGAACTTCAAGTAGGAAATCTCCCTTCCAGCTGTTAAAGAGCCAAATTTCTGGAATCATTTTGACCAGAAACTGAACTTTCTCACCACATCAAAAACCTCAAAACTGCTTGCCAGAAAGCACTGAATATTCTCTGAGTCGTAGCGCACACCGGACTGGGGCGCTGATAAGAAAACTTGCTGCACCTCTACAGAGCCTGGTCCGTTCCAAACTGGACTACGGTTTGCTGTGTACAGCTCCGCAAGATTGTCTTACTCAAACTCTTGGACCCAATCCACCATCAAGGCTTCGTCTCTGTCTTGGAGGTTCCGCACCACCCCTGTGTACAGCCTGACGCAGAGTGGTGAACCTTCACTGTCCAACCGCAGGCTGAAACTACTTTGAATTATTATATCAGACTGTTCTCGAACCAGAAACCCTGCCTATGACTGTGTCTTTGACCCTCCGTTCCAAAGTAAGTTTGAAAACAACCTAAATGTATTCCGCCGTTTGGTCTTCATATGCAACCTCACGTGCGGAATGCAGTCTAACCTAGGTGTAGTATCTGATTTTTCCAGTTTCCGGATCAACCACCGTGGACCTTTTCTCACACCAGAGATTCGTTTTGATCTTGCAGCTTTTCGCAAAGAGTCTACCAGCTCTCTGGCGTACAAGGCATTGTATGCTGAGCTCTGTTTGAAATTTCCATCCTGTCAAAAAGTTTCACTGACGGTTCCAAGTCTGAAGATGGAGTGGCCTGTGCAGCCAATTGCCCTGGGGCTCCTTCTCGATACTGTTGGAACATATTCATTCAGATGCTTCTGTCCTATTCTGCTGAACTTACTGCTCTGGTTTTGGCTTTGAAGATAATCTCACATTCTTCAAAGAGGGACTTTCTGTTCTGTCGGATTCGCTGTCAGCTTTGGGGCCATAGCTGGCCGCAACCTTCAGCATCCAGAACTTTTACTTTTTTAAAAAACTTTTTTAGCAAGTTGAAGCGGACGTTACAACATACTCTTGCTTGGGTTCCAGGTCATGTTGGCATTGGCGGAACGAAATGGTTGATCGTTTAGCCAAGAACGCCACAAGAGAGAAACTGTCCAACACTTATATCCCCGCTCAGATGTGAAACCCAAAATAATGATTATGTGAGAGACTCTCAGGCAGAGGATTGAACACACAGACGAATAACAAACACTCTTTCAGATCCGTCCAAACCTATAAGGACTTCCTCCCATCCACGTCGGAGGTCGTAAAGAGAAACGGTTCTGTGCCGCTGCACACCGGCCATTCGTATTTTACCCATGCCTACCTTTTAAAGAGTGAAGAAGCTCCGTGGTGCATTCCATGTCATGCGCCACTCACACTGAAAACATGTTCTTTTAGAGTGTTGGGACTTGCACGATGTGAGACACAAACATTTTACAGCGGAGTCCATGAAGATCCTGTTCAGGGATGTCCCGCCTGATGTGATTCTCGAGTTTTTGAGAGAGATTTAACATTTTTCATCTGATTTAAGATTTTACGGCAGAAAGATTTTTAACAAAGTTTCTGGTGCGTTTGTAGACGATGTCATTTAACGATATGTGTGAAAGGTGTTTTTTTAAATGACTGGTGAGTTGATTTTAACGTGGTGACAGCCCTGATGGGGCCCCTTTGCGGTCGGCTGGGCTATAAGCAACATTATCTTATCTTATCTAGACCATTTTAAGCCCTGATTGTTATCTTGCGCTTATGGCTGGAAAATCAGTGATTAAAACATATTGCTGTTCACATTCTTGAACAGACTTTGAAGAAGACACTTCTATGAGATTTTTCCTGAAATGTTCTTTTCAAAATTCTTTTAATTTGATTATTAAATTATTTTAAATTTAAAGAGAAAGCAAATAGCACACAATAGTTTTATCATTTTGATTCCACCAAGTTCTTGTCCTGTTCTGTTTTTATACTGCCTGTCATCAGTTAGTTTTTCCTTTTGACAGAAAATGCAAAAAAGATTTTTTTCTTCATGGTGGATCGAATGTTATTTGAAGCAACTTGTCTTTAAAAAAATGTATATGTTTAGGGGAATTTAGGCTGGAGAACTCTCTGGAATCCAGTATTTCCGAAAAAATTGCCTGATTTTCAGAGGACGGAAAACCGAACATGAAAAAAAAATCCATTGAAAGAAATTGTGAACACTTTAGTACCCGTCCAGGTTTCTAATGACTGTATGTTCAATCCACTGTTGCCCATGGTCGTTCTGGTATATCATAGTGCTTCTGTTTGCATTCAGTGGGATCATTTCATGGCAGGCAAAATAGTGAATGCATTTGTCAGCCGCTTTTCTAGTTGTAGGTCATGAGGGGCTTCTTCTTTCGAAGGGAAAATACAATATCTTGCAAGTCAAGAATCATAATTAAAACTTGAGCACTGAGGAAGGCACAGTTGTCAACTGTTGGAGATTGATTGGACTGAAAAGACTTCAAAAGGGAGCAGTTTTGATCGCAATATTCGTCTGGTTTTTGGAAAGTGAACTAGCGGGACGGCACATTGTTACTTTTTGGTTATTAAGAAGAGCTGAACTAGACTATGCCAGTCAGGGTTTGAACAGCACTCTTTGAGTACATGCACGGCAAAAAGAAATGTTGATTGAGCTTTATGGCATGGACTGCAATCGGAGCAGACTGGATTTGTTGATCTTGTTATTTTTTTACACCCGCACTTCTCCCCAAAGCCCCACCCTTTCCTTTTTCCCCCAAATGATAAACAACCGTGATGATTGATTAACATTTTTTTTTAGGTCCAACATTGTTACTTCACTTATGGCTGGAAAACCCGGTGGATTAAAAACAATATTGCTGTTCACATTCTTGAACAGACTTTGAAGAAAACACTCTATGAGATTTTCCTGTATTGTTCATTTCAGAATTCTTTTTAATTTCATTATTGAATCATTGTAAATTAGGGGAAAGCAAATAGCACACAGTAGTATATCATTTTGATTCCACCAAGTTCTTGTCCTGTTCTGTATATGTCGGTTTTTCATTTAATTTTTTTCTTTGAAGACAGAAAAGCAAAAAAAGATTTAATTTTTTTCTTCATGGTGGATCTGAAAAATTGTTTGAAGCAACTTGTCTTTTTAAAAATGTATTTGTACGGAGTTAATGCGGGAGAACTCTCCATGAGTATTTCGGAAAGAAAATCGCCTGATTTTCAGAGGAAGGAAAAGCGAACTTTGGAGAGAGAAAAAATCCATGACAAAAAAAATTGTGAACGCTTTAGTACCCAAGTATCGTACCATATCAAGTTTTTCCAGTCCAGGTTTCTGTGAACTGTATGTTCAATCTACTGCTGCCCAGGTCGTTTTTGGTTATCTCGGTGTTTCTGTTTGCTTTTAATCGGAGCATTTCAGTGGCGGGCAAATATATAAGTGAATGCAATTTTTCAGCTGCTTTCTAGCTTCTAGTTGTAGGTCATGCGGGGGCTTCTTCTTTTGAAGGGAAATTAGATGTCTTGCAAGTCACGAATCATAATTCAACTGGAGACATTTGAGGAAGGCGCAGTTGTCAACTGTTGGAGACTTGATTGGACTGAAAAGACTTCAAAAGGGAGCAGTTTTGATCAGCAATTTTCGTCTGGTTATGGGAGGTGGACTAGCTGGGACGGCACATTGTTACTTTTTGGCTTTATTAAAAAGAGCTGAACTAGGCTACGCCAGTCATGGTTTGAACAGCACTCTTTGATTACATGCAGTGCAAAAAGTATGTTGATGCTTTATGAGCACTGGACTGCAATCGGAGCAGACTGGATTTGTTGATCTTGTTAATTTTTTACACCCGCACTTCTCACCCACAAGCCCCACCCATTCCTTTTTTCCCCAATGATAAACGACCGTGATGATTGATTTTTTTTTTTTCGGTCCAACATTGTTACTTGCACTTATGGCTGGAAAATCGGTGATTATAACAATATTGCTGTTCACATTCTTGAACAGACTTTGAAGAAAACACTTCTATGAGATTTTCCTGTAATGTTCTTTTCAGAATTCTTTTAATTTGATTATTAAATTATTGTAAATTAGAGAAAGCAATAGCACACAATAGTTTTATCATTTTGATTCCAAGTTCTTATCGTGTTCTGTATATATCTGCCTGTCATCAGTTAGTTTTTTCCTTTTGACAGAAAATGCAAAAAAGATTTTTTTTTTCTTCTTGGTGGATCTGAATGAATATATGAAGCAACTTGTCTTTTTGAAAATGTATTTGTTTATGGAATTTAGGCTGGAGAACTCTCCTGGAATCCAAGTTATTTCCGAGAAAATCGCCTGATTTTCAGAGGAAGTAAAACCGAACATCGGAAAAAAAAAATCCATTGAAAAGAAATTGTGAACACTTTAGTACCCCGTCCAGGTTTCTATGACTGTATGTTCAATCCACTGTTGCCCATGGTCATTATGGTATATCGCAGTGCTTCTGTTTGCGTTCAGTCGGAGCATTTCAGTGGCAGGCAAATAGTGAATGCAATTTTTCAGCCGCTTTTCTAGTTGTAAGTCATGAGGGGCTTCTTCTTTTGAAGGGAAAATACAGTATCTTGCAAGTCAAGAATCATAATTTAACTTGAGACATTTGAGGAAGACACAGTTGTCAACTGTTGGAGACTTGATTGGACTGAAAAGACTTCAAAAGGGAGCAGTTTTGATCAGCAATATTCGTCTGGTTATGGGGAAAGTGAACTAGCTGGGACGGCACATTGTTACTTTTTGGCTTTATTAAGAAGAGCTGAACTAGACTACGCCAGTCATGGTTTGAACAGCACTCTTTGAGTACATGCAGTGCAAAAAGTATGTTGATGCTTTAAGAGCACTGGACTGCAATCGGAGCAGACTGGATTTGTTGATCTTGTTAATTTTTTACACCCGCACTTCTCACCCACAAGCCCCACCCATTCCTTTTTCCTCCCAATGATAAACGACCGTGATGATTGATTTACATTTTTTTTAGGTCCAACATTGTTACTTGCGCTTATGGCTGGAAAATCGGTGATTAAAACAATATTGCTGTTCACATTCTTGAACAGACTTTGAAGAAAACACTTCTATGAGATTTTCTTCCCTCCGGGGGTTGCAACCTTTGCCGTGGTCGGAGGGCTTGCGTGGTCCTGTGATCTTTTAGGCTTTGCTGACGGGGGCATCAAAACTCAGCTAGATGGTTAGTTGTGAACACTGCTAGGCCTGTATAGCCAAGTTGCTGACTGGCCAAGCATTACGTGGTAGGAATTGATGCCCCTGGTAGGGTCTCCCATGTCAGAAAGGTTAGGAGTGAGGGCCCAGACAAATAGTAACCCACCTTTTTCCTATTCTGTCTTCTGCCTTTCTTAACGGATCTTTTTCTTTCTTCGTCTCCCCTTCAAGTCTTCTTTTCCACACTCCTTTTCTCTCTGTGGTCTCCTTAAGATCCGCCGCGTTGGCCGTGCGGTGCGACCTGTGTCGGAGGGGATGAGATCCTGGTGATTGAGAGGGCCAGCGCTCTCAACACATCACTTTGGCTCGGACCTCTCCTAACAGGGAGTACACCTTGGCCCGGGTGTACTAATCGGCTCCCCTTCTTGGGGCTGGGTCAAAACAGGCATTTCTCCGGCTGGCCAAGATAACCCCTGTAGTGCTCAGCTCTCTGTTCCCGGGAGTTGGGCATGATCAGGGGGGATAGGGTTGGTAGGTTTTTGTCTGTTGTATATCTCTCCTGAAGCCTGGAAGGGGTCAAGACAGTGATTCTTGGCCCTGGCCCCTTAGTTTGGACTCCAGGTGGGTGGGTAAGGGAGGGATGAAATATAATAAAATACACATGGCTTTTTCAAAAAACTACCCCCCCAAAAGGAAGAGGAAGGCAGCATCCCCTTTTTCAGAGGACTTTCAAACAGACAGCGATTCTGATACTGAGGTACGACAGAAGACAGGTTTCTGGGCTTCCTGCTCGTGATGGAAGGGACGGAGCAGGAAAGACCCCTTTCATCTCTGAGCCCTTTTGCCATCCAAAGGGCTTTCAAGGTCTAGCAGGTGACCCTCAGTCAGTCAAAAGGTTGAGGAATGGCTCATTTCTAATTCAATGTCGATCTAAAAAGCAATCTGAACAACTGTTGAGAGCAACAAAGATAGTGGACAGGGAGATCAGGGTGACTCCTCATAAACAGTTAAATTCGTCAAAAGGGTGATTCGCTGCAGGGGTCTCAGAGCAGAAATCAAGACGGAACTGGCGTCCCAAGGTGTGACGGAGGTGCGCAGGGTGACGGTAAAGAAAGGTTCAGAGAGAGTGGACACCAACACCCTCTTTCTGACGTTCTGCAACCCTGTGCTGCCTCCGTCATCAAAGTCGGTTACCTAAATGTTCATGTTCAGCTGTATGTGCCGTCCCCGTTAAGGTGTTTCAGATGCCAGAGGTTTGGCCATGTCAGAGACCGCTGTTCTGGGCAGGAGGTGTTGCGGTATTTGCTGCAAGGCAACCCATGATGGGCCGTGTAAAGATCCGGCACATTGTGCAAACTGCGGTGGCGACCATCCCTCCTCTTCACGAAATTGTCCTCTGTGATTCAGGAATCTGCAATACAAAGAGTTAAGACAGAAAAGAAGATCTCCTTTTTTGAAGCCCGCAAGCAGGTTGTGGGCAGTCAGACGGCCACAGCATCTTCATATGCTTCGGCCGTAAAGAAAATTTCCACTCAGTCAGTCTGCTGCCAGACTGATGAATTTATCTTTTCAAAGACACTGCAAGGAAGAACTGTCAGCTCTGGTGGAAGCAGGTCCACCACCTCCCAACCCACAGTGAATGCCCCTGGTGGAGGCAAAAAATCCGCCACCCCTCAGACTGCCCAGCAGTCTACAACATCTGCTGCTGGGCAGATTAAAAAACCAGCACCCGCAACTCGAATTCCTCTGTCCAGTGCCCGTGCGGGCAAGGGAGTTCAACCCAGTGTGGAGATGGTGGAGATGAGGAAGAAACCTCCACCATCTCCCAAATCCAGACCTCCACCATCTCCAAACTCCAGGCCTTTGTCACCTGCGGCAAGTCTGCCAGCAGGTCCAAAGGCCACCACAGTCCAGTGAAACTAAACTAATAAATTTGCTCCATTAGATGCGGACGTTGAAGAGGAGATGACCTGATTTCTCTCCTTTCGCCTCTGCACCATGGATAGTACAATATTCCATTGGAATATCCGTGGTCTAAATTCCAACTTCGAGGAGCTGCAGCTTCTGTGTCAGTCTCTAAAACCTTCCGTCGTGGCTCTTCAAGAAACTCAAATTCAAAGCCAGAAGACCTTTACTCTTTCTGGCTTTAATATTCTTTCGAAACCTGCACAACCATCCACGTTGGGACTGTCGGGCGGTGTTGCCCTTCTCCTACACAAAACTTTGTTGTATAGTCCTGTCATTCTGTCTACCTCCCTTCAGGCTGTAGCTGCGAGAGTCACTCTCCACAAGACTGTCACAATCTGTTCCCTTTATCTCTCACCTTCTGTCCCGGTTTGTCGTCAGGACCTTGTCAGTCTGATAGAAGAACTTCCTCGACCTTTTTTGCTGTTGGGTGACTTTAACGGTCACAATCCTCTTTGGGGTAGTGCCAGTACGTCATCCAGAGGTTTGCTAATTGAGGATGTCCTTTCAGATTTGGATTTGTGTTGTCTGAACGACGGATCTGCACTTATCTCCACTCTTCCACAGGTTCACTTTCGTGCTTAGATTTGTCGGTTTGTGACCCTCGCTGGTCCTGGACTATGAGTGGTCTGTCCATGACGATCTGCACGGAAGTGACCATTTCCCTGTTCTTTTACAGCCCATATTAACTGAAAACCGCCTCTGTCTCTCAACATCTCAATTATAAGAAAGCAAACTGGGATCTATTTTCAACCACTATTTCAAAAGAATTCAGGACACTGATTTTTTTCAGAGTCCAGACCCAGCAGAATCACTGACTAACACCGTGATCAAGTGTGCTAAAACCTGTATTCCAGTGTCTTCCGACAAACTCCAAATGCCAAAAACACCCTGGTTCAATTCAGACTGCCAACCAAATTTCAAAAGTTCGCAAACGGGCTCAGCGTCGGGTATACCAACGACCTTCGGGTCCCAACGCTAGAGCCCATCAGAAACTCCGTGCGAAATCGAGACACACTTTCAAAATCAGTAAACGTCGGTCCTGGAGAAACTTCTGCTCCAGGCTGACATCTAAAACTTCCAAGAAAAAAGTTTGGAACATCATTAAAAAATCAAAGGGAAGAACACCAACCCCTCCATTCATCACTTGAAACTTGCTGATGCTCTGATCACTGACAAACAAGCTGTTGCCAATCTGTTGGCCTCCACCATCCAACAGAACTCCTCTTCTTCAAATAAATCTGCAGTCTTTTTAAGAAACAAAGAGGTTAGAGAGAAATCCTCATACAATTTCACATCAGACAACTCTGAAACCTATAATCTTCCTTTTTCAATCGTTGAACTCAAATCAGCCTTACAAACCTGCACTGATTCTGCCCCTGGTCTGGATGACATTCATTATCAGGTTGTGAAACATTTTCCGGAAAGCTGTCTTCAGACTCTTCTCCAAGTCTATAACCATATCTGGACCACAGGGTCCTTTCCGCCCTCCTGGCGGAAAGCCCTGATCATTCCCATTCCAAAGCCTGGAAAGGACCTTACCAACCCTTCAACTATCGCCCAATCGCTCTGACCAGCTGCCTCTGTAAGCTGATGGAAAAGATGGTCAACTCCCGTCTGATGTGGAAGCTGGAAACCGATGGTCTTTTGGCCAGTGAACAGTGCGGTTTCCGGAAGTACCACTCGACGGTTGACCATCTAATCCGTCTGGAAACCACCATCCGCAATGCCTTTGTTAACAAGCAGCACGTGGTCGCTATCTTTTTCGACCTCGAAAAGGCGTACGACACCACGTGGAAAGCAGGAGTCCTCATGGACCTGCACAGACTTGGTTTTTCGGGGTCTCCTGCCTCTGTTCATCAAAACTTTTTAGCCGATCGACAGTTCCAGGTGCGTGTTGGCACCACACTCTCTGACATCCATGGGCAGGAGTTGGGTGTTCCTCAGGGGAGCATCCTTTCTCCCGCCCTTTTCAGCATTAAAATAAATGACATTGTCCAATCAGTAAGACTGGGCACCGAGTCCTCTCTGTTTGTTGATGACTTTGCGCTGTATGCAGTTGGAGCTTCTTACCACAGTGTACAGCGTCGAATCCAACTTTGCGTCAACAGAATCCAACAGTGGCCGAGGAAAACGGGTTTACCTTCTCCCGTACCAAAACTCAGTCAATTCATTTCCACAATTTTCGTCGATTCTTTGATGATCCTGAAATTCGTCTAGACAAGTCCACCATTCCAGTTGTAAAAGAAGCCAAATTCCTGGGAGTTATTTTTGACCAAAAACTCAACTTTCTCAGCCACATCAAAAACCTCAAAACTTCTTGCCAGAAAGCTCTGAATATTCTGCGGGTCGTAGCACACACCGACTGGGGCGCTGATAAGAAAACTTTGCTGCACCTCTACAGAGCCTTGGTCCGTTCCAAACTAGACTACGGTTGTGCGTGTACGGCTCTGCAAGACCCTCTTACCTCAAACTCTTGGACCCTATCCACCATCAAGGTCTTCGTCTCTGTCTTGGAGCGTTCCGCACCACCCCTGTGTACAGCCTGTACGCAGAGCGGGTGAACCTTCATTGTCCAACCGCAGGCTGAAACTGTCTTTGAATTATTATATCCGACTGTTCTCAGAACCGCAGAATCCTGCCTATGACTGTGTCTTTGTCCTTCCGTTCCAAAGTAAGTTTGAAAACAACCCGAAATGTATTCCGCCGTTTGGTCTTCGTATGCAGCCTCACGTGCGGAATGCAGGTCTAGACCTAGAGTTGTGTCGGATTTTTCGAAGTTTCCGGATCAACCTCCGTGGACCTTCTTCACGCCAGAGATTCGTTTCGATCTTGCAGCTTTTCGCAAAGAGTCTACCAGCTCTCTGGCGTACAAGGCTTTGTATGCTGAGCTCTGTTCCAAATTTCCATCCTATCAAAAAGTTTTCACTGACGGTTCCAAGTCTGAAGAGGGAGTGGCCTGTGCAGCCTACTGCCCTGGGGCTCCTTCTCAGATACTGTTGAAACATATTCATTCAGATGCTTCTGTCTATTCTGCTGAACTTACTGCTCTGGTTTTGGCTTTGAAGATAATATCACAATCTTCGAAGAGGGACTTTCTGGTTCTGTCGGATTCGCGTCAGCTTTGGAGGCTATAGCTGGCCGCAACCTTCAGCATCCAGAACTTTTACTTTTTTTTGAACTTTTAGCAACTTGAAGGCGGACGGTTACAACATTACTCTTGCTTGGTTCCTGGTCATGTTGGCATCGGCGGGAATGAAATGGTTGATCGTTTAGCCAAGAACGCCACAAGAGAGAAACTGTCCAACATTTATATCCCCTGCTCAGACGTGAAACCCAAAATTAACGGATATGTGAGAGACCTCTGGCAGGAGGATTGGAACACACAGACGACTAACAAACTCTTTCAGATCCGTCCAAACCTTAAGGACTTCCTCCCATCCACGTCGGGAGGTCGTAAAGAGGAAACGGTTCTGTGCCGGCTGCACACCGCCATTCGTATTTTACCCATGCTTACCTTTTAAAGAGTGAAGAAGCTCCGTGGTGCATTCCATGTCATGCGCCACTCACAATGAAACATGTTCTTTTAGAGTGTTGGGACTTGCACGATGTGAGACACAAACATTTTACGGCGGAGTCCATGAAGATCCTGTTCAGGGATGTCCCGCCTGACGTGATCCTTGAGTTTTTGAGAGAGATTAACATTTTTTATCTGATTTAAGATTTAAGGCAGAAAGATTTTTAACAAAGTTTCTGGTGCGTTTGTAGACGATGTCATTTAACAAGATGTGTGAAAGTTTTTTTTTTTTTTTTTTTTTTTTTTAATGACTGGTGAGTTGATTTTAACATGGTGACAGCCCTGATGTGGCCCTTTGCGGACGGCTGGGCTATAAGCAACATTATCTTATCTTATGAGATTTTCTTGTATTGTTCATTTCAGAATTCTTTTTAATTTCATTTTGAATTATTGTAAATTTGAGGAAAACAAATAGCACACAGCAGTTTTATCATTTTGATTCCACCAAGTTCATATCCTGTTCTGTATATATCCCTCTGTCTACTTTTATTATTTTTTTGTTTGAAGACAGAAAATGCAAGAAAGATTTTTTTTTTTCATGGTGGATCTGAATGATTGTTTGAAGCAACTTGTCTTTTTAAAAATATTTGTTTAAGGAATTTAGGCTAGAGAACTCTTCTTGAATCCAAGTATTTCTGAGAAAATCGCCTGATTTTCAGAGGAAGGAAAAGCAAATACGGAGAAAAAAAATCCATCGTAAAACATTGTGAACACTTGAGCACCCCGAGTCTCATACCATATCCAGTTTTAGCAATCCAGGTTTCTGTGACTATGTTCAATCCACTGCCACCAATGGTCTTTATGCAGGGATCGCGCTAGGATTTTTAAAAAACGGTACGGCGAAACTACGGCACGCTACCTACTGTGACCCTGTCCCCAAATCCGGTAGCGCTATTTTCGGAAACGGTAAAATACGTCATCATTTGACAAACGGCGTGCAACATAATACTACACTGCACATGACGTCTGAACCAGCGATACAGTAACAAAAACATGAAAACTGACCTCCATTAGTCATAGGCGACGCCGCGACGGTTCTTCGATGCACGGAAGTGACCACAAGCAGCAGCGTAATCCACTCCTTGTCCGTGCATGTTCAGCATCATGAGGCAGCCAACACGTTCCTCTCCCAGGCGATTGTGCTGTGTAGTTTTGACACAGTTTTGCACACTGAAACCTCTCTCTGCTGGAACACTCGACACAGGTATCACCAATGCTATCTGTGCTAGGAGTGCAAAATCTGGAAACTGCACTGCGAGTTCTTTGATGATTGTTTTGCATGCAGCATTAAAATCTGGCGCTCCGTAACTCTGCAACGTAATTTTAAACTGTGCAAAGTCCTGGTTCGCTCTTGGTCCGTTGATGACAGCTGCAAAATGCCTTGTGAGGGTGGTCATTTCATCCATGGCAAATCCATCAAGGCCGGCATTGGGGTATCTGTTGACATCAAACAGCTTTGCTAGTGCGGCAACAACGGTCAACTGGTCGGAAGGAAAGCGCTGTGTCAGGGCGTTGATCAGTTCTTGAATGAATTGTTGCCTCACTCTCTCAAAGGTTTGGCGAGCGCCTCTGTCAGTGTGTGTCAGAGAAATCTCTTCAAAGATGTTGTTGCACATTCTTTCTGTCAGGTCTTGTTCATGCTGTCCCGGCGTGTGCAGCAGTGCCTCAAGGGCATGTTTTGTTCCTTGTACCATGGGTTGGATGACTGACAGATTCACAGAGTCTTTCTGAAAGGTCAGGTTCAATTTCTCAATGACAGGGATGACGTCAGAAAGTAAGTAGGTGATGGCGACAAAGGCATAGGTTTTGCACTTGGTCGTCAATCCAGCTGCTGCCGGATTTTTTCTCTGGGCTTCTTCCAAAGCGAGCACGAGTCCTCCATACACCTTCCTTACTTGCATACACAGCACGCCCGAGAGACAGCCAGCGAACACTAATTGGATGCATCAGAGAAATGTAGTCAACGTCACCTAATGCATCACACATTTCCTTCAACCGATGGGTTCGATCACCAGATGCTCTATACATCTTGAAAATTTGTTGTAAGCACAAACGGTAATCTGAAACAGATGCCGCTCCTTCAGTGGCATCTTTAGCAGCCAGTGCCACACGGTGTGCCACACAGTGAACATGCACTAGTGAAGGCTGACGACCTTTCAGCCGAACACCAACACCAGTGTGCTTTCCAGTCATCACGCTGGCTCCATCTGAACCAAGCCCAGCAACCTGCACATCTTGAATTTCCCACTCCTTCACCTCCACTAGTTTGTCAAAAACACATTCAGCACTGCCGTTATCGATTGTGTAGTTCCCAAGAAACACAGTTTGAACATCTCCGTCCTTCTCTGTCCTAGAATACACTATCAGTTTGTCTTGGGTGCAGTTGAGGGTTTCGTCGATAATGAGACCTAGAAATGCGCTCTCTTTAATCTGCTGTTTGACTCTATCTTTTATGACTGAAACGAGCGACTCCTCCATCTGTCTCACAGATTCATGGTGTTTGTAGATCTTGCTTTTAGCTTGATTTGATTTTTCATTCAGGGCAGAACAACCGTTTTCCTTTTGTAGATCTATCAGTGCCTCAAAGTTACTTGGTGGAATCCCTCTTTTGGCCATGCACATTACTGTGCGAAGTTGACCCTTGAGACAATCATCTTCAGCAGCACAAGCAGCATCAGAAAACCCTTGCATGGAAGGCTGAGCTTGAAGCGCAGCAACTGCATTAACATGGCCTTTGCTTGTAGCATGCTCATTGAGAGCAGAAGCTTGAAAATTTCGTGTGCCGCGAGTGAACCCATTTTTTTGTTTTGTTTCTTGGCAGAATGTACAAAACATCGTCATTTCATTGTCCGTTTTTAACCAAACGAAATCTTTGCGCCACTTTTCTTGAAATTTCGAGTGGGGTTTTGCTATTTTTGTAGGAGTTGAATCCGTTGTTGTATCGGCACTGGTGGAAGCAGTTGGTTGATCAGCTGGAGTAGGCTCTTTATGTTGAGGTTCATCGTCATTTTCTGACTCAGAAGGGCGTTTTCGTTTTAAAAATCCGAACAAAGATGCTTGACGCGATTTTTGACTGGCCATGATCACGTTCAGTGTGCAACAAGTCAAATGCCGCTTAGTCTGGCAAGACAAGGAACGCGCTTCTTTCCCCACGCTAAACTTCCCGCGGTTTATGACGTCATGACGCGAAAGCCAAGTGCGCAGAAAGGATGGTAGAGAAAAGTGGAGAAGAAGAGGGGAAGGTGTGTGTGTGTGTGTGTGTGTGTGTGTGTGTGATATAAGCAGCTTGATCTGTAAACTTAATTAGCGGCATCTGACACAGTGAGGGAGGGCCTCTTTGCTTTTCGGTTGCGGTTCTTTACAATCGGTAGGCTTACCGGCTTGGGGATTTTTTGTCGGTACGCTGCTTTTTTTATCGGTAAATTACCGGCAGTTGCCGGTTAACGCGATCCCTGTTTATGGTATATCGCAGTGCTTCTGTTTGCTTTCAATCAGAGCATTTCAGTGGCAGGCAAATAGTGAATGCAATTTTTCAGCTGCTTTTCTAGTTGTGGGTCATGGAGGGGCTTCTTCTTTTGAAGGGAAAATACGATATCTTGCAAGTCACAAATCATAATTCAACTCAAGACATTTGAGGAAGGCACAGTTGTCAACTGTTGGAGACTTGATTGGACTGAAAAGACTTCAAATGGGAGCAGTTTTGATCAGCAATTTTCGTCTGGTTATGGGAGGTGGACTAGCTGGGACACATTGTTACTTTTTGGCTTTATTAAGAAGAGCTGAACTAGGCTACGACAGTCATGGTTTGAACAGCACTCTTTGAGTACATGCAGTGCAAAAAGTATGTTGATGCTTCAAGAGCACTGGACTGCAATCGGAGCAGACTGAATTTGTTGATCTTAATGTGTTACACCCGCACCTCCTACCCCCAAGCCCCACCCATTCCTTTTTTCCCCCAATGATAAATGACCGTGATGATTGATCTATTTTTTTTAGGTCCAACATTGTTACTTGCGCTTATGGCTGGAAAATCGGTGATTAAAACAATATTGCTGTTCACATTCTTGAACAAACTTTGAAGAAAACACTTCTGTGAGATTTTCCTGTATTGTTGTTTTCAAGATTCTTTTATTTCATTATTTATAGTAAGGTAGAGGAAACAAATGCACAAAGTAGTTATTGTCATTATAGTATATGAGCTTGTGACAAAAGGTGATCGTCCAGACCCCTTGTATATTTATCGCACAAATAAAGAATTAAAAAAATACCAATGCTTCTTTATTTATTGCTTGATGTTTTATAATACTTTGAAGAGATACATAATATAACATAGTGAGTTTGGGTGTCTGCCTTTCATTTGAAAATGCCCAAGTTGTACGCTTTTCTTAGATAAATTTTCCCGTTCAAGATGGCGGACGAGTGATGGGGTTGGTGTCAAAGCCTGGATACATATCAAAAATTGAAACCCCAAACCCAACAATATGAATAAAGGATCAGAAAAAAAAGGGAAAAGAAAAATGTTAAAATCAAAAAGGGTTTAAAAATTTTCTGTTTGTTTTCGATGCGGTAAACGGAAAAAATCCTTTTGACAGTCGTAACCCCTGTATGTAAAATCGTGTCGGTCAAAAAACCCTTCAAACGTTCACGATCGGGTTTTGGGTTTGGGTTTCCGTTTAAATTTAACCCGGGAAATGGGACAACACCCCGAATGGAGAAAGGTTTTTCCGAACCAAATTCGATTCAGGGGGCAGAAAAACAGCGCCAAATCCAAACGGAAAAAGCAGTATTTCAGAAAAAAACGACCTTTTTTTTTTCCCCAAATTCTACAAACAACAAAACTTACAAAACCCCAAATGCTGTGTTTTAAAAATAGCACCCAAGGCGAAAGGTTTCAAATCGAGGCGGGACCCTTTCGTCAAGAATGGCGCTTCAAAAGCAGAGAAGGGGGAAATGTTGAATGTCCAAAAATCAATACACCTTCAGAAATCTAAGACGAAAAAATCATAACGACCTCACAAAAAATGATAGAAACTTTGGGTTTCAGCTGTTCCCCCTAAAATGTGTTTTTTGAAAAATTATTAAAATTCTAAGTAAAACCAAAAGTAGAGTGGGGCTTTTTTAAAAACCGGGTTTTCCCCAAACCCTCCCCCCCCGGGGGGGGTTGCGACCTTGTCGTGGCCCGGGGGGTTTTTGCGTGGCCCAATGATCCCTTAGGTTTTGTTTGGGGGGGGCCCCATCAAACTTGGAAAGGTTTTTTTTTGTTTTTTTTCACACTGTTTCCCTAGGCCTAAAGGGGTCCCAGATGCGTTTGGCCTAAGCGAAACCTTTGGTAAGATTTTGATCCCCTGGTATGGTTTCCCCATGCCCGATAGGCTAAGGGTAGGTCCTGACTAAGAGTAACCCCCCTTTTTCTCCTTTTTTTTTTTCCCGGGCCCCCCTTTTTTTTGGGCCCTTTTTTACCGCCCTCCCCTTAAAGGGCCCTTCTTTTCCACACCCCTTTTTTCTCTCTGGGTTTCTCCTTAAAAATCCGCCGCTTTTTGCCGTGCGGTTTGCGACCTTGCCCGGGGGGGAATTTAGATCCTGGGTTAAAAAGGGGGCCAGCGCTCTCAACACATCATTTTGGGCTGGGAAACCTTTTCCAAACCCGGGAAATACACTTTGGGCCCCCGGTGTACAAATCGCTCCCCTTTTTTGGGTTTGGGGTCAGGACGGGCATTTTCCCCAGCGGCCAAGTAAACCCTGCAGTGCCAGCTCTCTTTTTCCCGGGATTTAAAAGCATAAACGGGGGGAAAAGGGGTTATTGTTTCTGCTTTTCGAATGTCTCCCCCAAGCCGGGAAGGGGTCAAAAAAAGGGTTTCTTGGGCCCGGGCCCCCCTTATTTGGACCCCAAAGGTGGGGGGGAAAGGGAGAGATAATCACAATTTAAACCCTAAATATAAACTTCTTTAAAAAAAAACCCCCCCAAAAGGAAGAGGAAGGCAGTATCCCCGATTTCGGGGAATTAAAAAACAGCCCTGTTCTGACAGGGAGGTAAGACAGAGGACGGGGCGGGGCACCTCTCGTGGTGGAAGGACAGAGCGGGAAAGACCCCTTTTAGCTCTGAGCCCTTTTGCTGTCCAAAAGGGCTTTCAGGGAAAAAGCAGGGGGAACCTGGGTCCTTTAAAACTTTTGGGGAAAGGGTTCTTTCTTCTTCAATGTCGATCACAAAGAAATGGGGGGGGAACACTGCAGAAGGAAAAAAAGTTTGTGGATAGGGAATCAGGGTGACCCCATAAAAATTTTAAATTTAAAACCCAAAGTGGGTTTAAATTTTGCGAAAATCTGGCGGTGTTTCAGAGGCGGAAAAAAACCGGAGCGGGCGTCCCAGGGTTGACGGAGGGGGCGCAGGGGGGCGGTAAAAAAAGGTTTTCAGAGAGAGGGGCCAAACCAACACCCCTTTCTAAACCCTTCTGCAACCCTTGCTGCCTCCGGCCCTAAATTTTTTGGTTACCTAAAATTTCATTTCCCGCTCTATGTGCCGCCCCATTGAGGTGCTTCGGGTGCCAAAATTTGGCCCCTGTCGGGCCCCCGCTGTTCGGGCCCAAGAGGAAGGGGGTTTTTGGCTGAAGGGCCCAACCCATGATGGGCCGGTCAAGATCCGGCCCTTTGGGAAAAAAGGGGGGCGGGGGGGGGGGGCCCCCCAACCCTCCTTTTCAAAAAACGCCCCCTTTGGTTTCCCGGAATCCGCAATTCAAAGACTAAGCAAAAAAAAATTTTTCCCTTTTTTGAAGCCCGCAAGCTTTTTTGTGGGCAGCCCCAACCCCCGAAAAGCCTTTTCCCAGCTTGGGCTGTACGAAAGTTCCCACAGTTTCCCACTCAATATCGGGCTGTCAACTGTTTGACTTTACGTTTTCAAAGACCCGAAAGGGTCCGAACTGTCAACTCTTTTGGAAGCAGGTCCACCCCTCCTAAACCCAAAAAATAAATTCCCCCCGGGTGGGGGCAAAAAACCACCACCCCTCAAAACGGGCCCAGCAGTCTACATAAATTTTCTGCTGGGCAGATTAAAAACCCCACATTTCCCCCCGAACTCCCTGTCCATGCCCGTGGGGGAAAGGGATTCCCACCCGGGTGTGGAGAGGGTGGGAAAAAAAAAAAACCCCCCTCCACCATCTCCCAAATCCAGACCTCCACCTTCTCCAAACCCCGGCCCTTTGTAAACCGCGGGCAAATTTTCCAGCAGGTCCAAAGCCCCAACACGGGTCCATAAAACTACAAAATAAATTCACCCCTTTGGGGCGGCAAAATGTCGATGAGGAAATACCTGACTCTCCCCTTTTTCGCCCTCTGCCCCAAAATGGAAGTACAAAAATTCCCTTGGAAAAACCGGGTTTTAAAATTTCCAACTTTGAGGAGCTGCAGCTTCTTGTCGTTTTTAAAAAACCCCTCCTCCGTCTTGGGCTCTTCAAGGAAACCAAATTCAAAGCCAGAAGCCCTTTTCCCCTTTTTCGGGCTTTAATTTTCTTTCAATCCCTTTGCAAAAACCACCCCATTTTGGGACGTCGGGCGGTTTTCCCCCTTCTCCTACAAAAAAATTTTGCTGTATAAACCTGCCCGCTCTGCCCAAAACCCTCCCCTTCGGGCTTACGCGAGGCCCTCTCCACAAGACTGTGCCCATCTTTTTTCCCCTTTAAACAACCTCCTTCTGCCCCGGGTTTTTGTCGTAAAGCCCTTGTCAGTCTGATAGGAAAAACTTCCTCAACCTTTTTTGCTTTTTTGGGGGTGACTTTAACGGTCACAATCCTCTTTGGGGTATTCCCGGGTACGTCCCCCAAAGGGGTTCGCTGATTGGGGAAATTCCTTTCAGACTTGGATTTGTTTGTCTAAAACAGGGATTCTGCAATTTACCCCCCACTTTTTCCACGGGTTTCCCCTTTTCGTGTTTAGATTTGTCGGTTTGTGACCCCTCGCGGGTCCTGGACAAAGGCCCCTGTCCATGACGATCTAAAGGGAAAAGTGACCATTTCCCTGCCCTTTCCCTTAAAACCCTTTATTAACTGAACCGTCTCGTCTCTCAACATCCAATTATAAAAAAGCAAACTGGATCTATTTGCACCCAACTTTTTCAAAAAAAATTTCCAGACCCCGGGATTTTTTTAAAGAGTCCAGACCCAAAAGAATCTCTGCCCAAAACCCACTATATCAAATGTCCCAAAAGCCTGAAATTCCAGTGTCTTCCGATAAATTTCAAACCCCCCAAAACCCCCGGGTTTCGATTCAGAATGCCAACAAATTTTCCCAAAATTTTTAGAAAAGGGCCCCTTCAGCGTCGGGAAAATACCCCGTTTTTGGGGTTTTCCCAAAACGCTCGAGCCCATCAAAATTTCCGTGCAAAATCAAGACACATTTTAAAATCAGAAACTGGGCCTGGAGAACACGCCCGGGCTGACATCAAAAAATTTTCTAAAAAAAAAGGGGGAAAAACTTTAAAGAAAATCAAAGGGAAAACCACGTCCCACGTGAACCACCCTCAAGTTTTCGGATTCTTTAATAACAAAAAAAAGAAGCATTTGCTAATCTGCTTGCTTAAAAAACCATTGAAAAAATTCCCCCTTTTCTAATAAATCAGTCCCCTTTTGAAAAAACACAAACCCCTAAAAAAAAAAATCCCCTGAAAACTTTTCATCCGACAACATGGAAATAAAAACTTCCTTTTACTTAAACAGCTAAAATTTCTGCCTTACCCCACTTGCACGATTCCTCCCAGGTATAGATGACATAAAATTACCCAAACTTTTTAAACATCTCCCAAGGAGGTCTAAACCATCCTTTTAACGGGTTAAAACAACCACGTGTGGACTACGGGTTCCCCTTTCCACCCTCTTGGCGGACAGCCCTCATTTTTCCCACCCCAAAACCCCTGGAAAAATCTTTCAAACCCCCAAAAAACCCTTCCCGCCCAAAGCTTTGAAAAAAGGTATGCCAAAAATTGATGGAAAAAATGGTAATGCTGGGCCCAAAAGGGGAAAACTAAAAACCCGAGGGGCCTTTTTGGGGGCGAAAGAACAGTGTGGTTCCGAAAAACCCTCGTATAAAAGGGTTTAAACCTTTTGATTCGTCGGAAAACTACACTTAGGAACGTTTTTTTTAAACAGACAGCTTTCAGTGGTTTTTTTTCTTTGACGGGAAAGGCCAAAACATAGAACCGGGAAAAGTCGGGGATACTTAAAGATCCCCACGATCTGGGTTTTCGGGGTAAATTTTCCGCTTTTTATTAAAAATTTTTTTGGCAGAACACTTTTTTCAGGCCGGGTTGGAAACCACTCCTTTTTGATGTCCACGAGCAGGAGTTGGGGGGTTTCCACGGGGGGCATACTATCCCCTGCCCTCTTTAGTATTAAGATAAAACAAAAATTTTTTTAAATTCATTTTAAAGCAGGGTTCAGACTGCTCATTGTTTTTGGATGATTTTGCTGCCCTACCCCAACGGGAAAGCCAGTCCCCCAGTGTCCAGCGCGGGGCTCCATTTTGCGTAGATAAAATCCTTTGGGGGGGGGTTTAAAAGGGTTTCTTTTTTTCTGCTAAAAAAAACCCAGTGAAATTCATTTCCCATTTTTTTCCGTCATTTTTTTTTCCAAAACCGGAACTTCAAGTGGGGAAAATCCCCTTTCCAGCTGTTAAAGGGGCCCAAAATTTCTGGGATTCATTTTTGACCAAAAAACTTAACTTTTCCTCACCAAATAAAAAAACCTCAAAACGCTTGCCAAAAGGCACTGAAAATTCTGCGGCAAAGCACAAAACCGACGGGGGGCGCTAAAGAAAACTTTGTTGCACCTCTCCCGACCCCCTGGTCCGTTCCAAACGGGACCCCCCCCCCGGGTTACGACCGGGTCGTGGCCCGGGGGTTTTTGCGGGGGCCCCATAAACCCTTGGGGCTCTGCGGGCGGGGGCATCAATACTGAAGAAAAGGTTTTTTTTCATACTGCTTCAAGCCTGAAGGTGCAGATCTTTTGGGCCCTAACCCGGAACGGGGTAAGGATTTGATGCCCCTGGTAGGGCTTCCCAGGCAGATAGGCTGGGGGAAAAGGATCCTGACAAAGAAAACCCCCCCCTTTTCGCCTTTTCTTTTTTTCCCTGCCCCCTTTTTGGGCCCCTTTTTCCCCAATTTTCGTCTCCCCTCAAGTTTTTCTTTTTCCCACTCCTTTTCCTGGGGGTTCCCCTTTAAGATCCGCCGTGTTTCCCCGGGCGGTCGACCTGTGTCGGGGGAATGAGGCCGGGTAAATTAAAGGGGCCCCAAGCTTGAGGAGGCCTGTGCTCTCAAAAACACCCCTTTGGGCCCGGGACCTCCCCCTAACAGGGAGCCCCTTTTGGCCCCGGGGTTTAAACAAAAGGGGCTCCCCTTTTTGGGGTTTGGGCAAACAAGCAGTTCCCCGCTGGCCAAGTCCCCCTGCAGTCTCAGCTCCTGCCCCCGGGGAGTTGAGCATGATCGGGGGGGAGGGGTTTTTAGTTGCTTCTGTTTTTTGGGCCCCCCCCCCCTACCCTCCCGAAGCCTGGAAGGGGTAAAGGGACATTGGTTTTTTGGGCCCTGGCCCCTTAGTTGGATTTCCAAAGGGGTGGGGGGAAAGGGAGAAAATAAAACATCTACACTAAATATGGTTTTTTTTCCAAAAAACTTTCCCCCCCCAAAAAGGGGAAGGGGAATCAGAAACCCCCTTTTTCGGGGGATGGCCCAAACAGATGGTTTCCCTGATACAAAGGGGAGACAGAAGACGGGTTTTTTGGGGGCTTCCTGGCTGGGAAAATTGGAGGGACGGAGCGGGAAACCCCCCTTTCAGCTCTGACCCTTTTTCCCATAAAAAAGGGGTTTTTTAAAGGGTTTTGGCCCGGGGTTCCCTCGGTCCTTAAAAGGGGTTAGGGAATGGTTTCCGTTCCTTATTGAGTGAAAATCACAAAAAAACCAAACTAAACCCACCCTGCTAAAAGGAAACAAAATTAGTGGACAGGGAGATCAAGAAACCCCCCCCACAAAAAATTTAAAATTTCAAAAAAAGGCGTGATTCGCTGCGGGGATTTTCTGGTTCTGGGAGGCAGAAATTAAATCGGAGCGGCGTCCCAGGGTGTACGGAGGTGCGCGGGGTTTCCGTAAAGAAGGGGGAGAAAGAGTGGCCACCAAACACCCTCTTTCTGACCTTCTGCAAAACCCCGTGCTGCCTTTCCGGCATCAAAGCGGGGTACCCATTTCCGGGTTTTATTTTAAAGTTCCGTCCCCCCTTTAGGGGGCTTCAGGGTTTCCAGAATTTTTGGGCCCTGTCAGGGGCCGGGGTGTTCGGGAAAAGGGGGGTGTTTGGGATTTGCTGCAAGGCAAACCCATGATTTGGGCCCTGCATGATCCCACATTGGCTAAACCCGCGGGGCGACCAACCCCCCTCTTCCCCCCAAATTGTTCCCTTGGGGGTTCAGGGAAACTTTCATACAACGATTTAAAAGGGGGAAAAAAATCTCTTTTTTTTTTTGCCCGGAAAAAAGGTTTTGGGCGTCAAAAACGCCGACAAACCCTTTTCCCCAAACCCCGGCTGGTTAAGGGGGAAGGGGCCCCAGGGGTTTAAATCGGTCAGTCCCGCGGCCCCCGACTGAGAATTTAAAGTTTTTGAAAACCTTGCAAGTTTAAATCTGTCAGTTTTGGTGGGAGCAGGTTCCCCCACCTTTCCCAAAAAAAAGTTTACGCCCCCGGTGGAGGCAAAAAATCCGCCACCCCTCAACGGCCCCCAGTCCCAAAAAACAACTCCCGCTGGGCAGATTAAAAAACCAGCAACCCCCACTTCGAACTCCTCCCGTCCGGGCCCCTTCGGGCCCAAAGGGGGTTCCACCCCTGGGGAGATGGTGGGGATTAGGACAAAAACCCCCACCATCCCCCCAAATCCAAACCCCCACCATCCTTTCCAAAAACCAGGTCTTTGCACCTGCGGGCAATCTGCCGCGGGGCCAAAGACCAACACCTTTCCCCCCGGGAAAATAAAAAAAATTTAATCCATTGGGCCCCAGATTTCTGATGAGGAATGACCTGATCTCTTCCCTTTTCGCCCTCTGCAAACCCGGGTAGTACAATTTCCAAAAGGAAAACCTGGACTAAATTCCAACTTTGAGGAGCTGCAGCTTTTGTGTCCCAACTTAAAACCTTTTCCCCGTGGCTCTTTTCCCGAAACCCAAATTCAAAGGGCCCGAAGACCTTACTCTTTTTGGCTTTAATATACTTTTAAAAACCCGCACAACCATCCCGTTTGGGGGTTGGGCCGGGGGGTGTTCCCTTTTTCCTACAAAAACTTTGTTGTAAAATTTCCCGTCACTTTTTTTTCCTCCCTTCAGGCTGTAGCTGCGAGAGTCCACCTCCCCCAAGACTGTGACAATCTGTTCCCTTTATCTTTCCCCCTTCTGTCCCCCGGGGTTTGGGCGTCAGGACCTTGTCCCGTCGGGTAGGAGAATTTCCCCACCTTTTTTTTTCTTTGGGTGACTTTAAAGGGCACAAACCCTCTTTGGGGAGTGCCGGGAAATCCCCCCAGGGGGCTGCTGATTGAAGATGTCCTTTCAGACTTGGGGTTTTTGGGTTTTCCCGAATGACGGATCTGCAACTTTAAACCCCCACTCTTTTCCCCTGGGTTTACTTTTGTGTTTTAAATTTTTTCGGTTTTTTGACCCCTCGCTGGGCCTGGACTATGAGTGGGGCTGTCCAAGGGCGGGCTGCACGGAAGTGCCCTTTCCCTCCTTTCCCACAACCTGTAATTTAAATGAACACGTCCTTTTTTTCCCCAAAATCTAAATTTTCCCAAAAAACCAAAATGGGATTTTATTTGCAACCACTATTCTAAAGAATTCCCGGACCCCCGACTTTCTTCAGAAATCCCCGGGCCCCCCGCTGAATCACGACTAAAATGTGATCAAGTTTGCAAAGCGGGGGGCCAGGCCCTTTTCCCTAAACACAAATGCCCCAAAAAAACCCCGGTTTTTATTCAGACTGCCAAAAAAATTTTTCCCAAAATTCGAAAAAGGGCTCCGCGCAGGTTTTTCCAACGACCCTTTGGGTCCCAACGCTCGAGCCCATCAAAAAACTCCGTGCTAAAACCCAGACACACTTTTTTAAAAACATTTAAAAGTCGGTCCCCTTTGGGGAAGCTTTTTGCCCGCTGACATCAAAAAATTTTTAAAAAAAAGTGGGGGAACATCATTAAGAAAATCAAAGGGAAGAAAACCTGTCCCACTGTGAACCATCTCAAGTTTTCAGATTCTTTTAAAAACAAAAAAAAAGCATTTCAAAACTCTTTTCTTCAACCATTGAAAAAAAAAAATTTTCCCCTTTTTTCTAATAAATCAGTCACTTTTTTTCAAACACAAAGCCCTAAAAAAAAACCCCTCAACTTTTCAAACCGGGGGGGCAAACAAGGGGAAAACAAAAATCTCCCTTTTTCATTAACAGCTGAAATCTGCCTTACCTTTTTGCAGCGGGTTCCTCCCCCCGGTATAGAAGACATAAAATTATCAACTATTGAAACATCTTCCGCAAGAAGGTCTGGGGAAAATCCTGTTACAGGTATACAACCACTGTGGGCTACAGGTTGCTTTTTTCCCCCCCTTGGGGGACAGCCCTCTTTTTCCCCTCCCCCCCAAACCAAGGAAAAAATCTTTCCCAATCCCTCTAACCAACCCCTCCAAAAGCTTTTTACCAGCCGTGTCGTAAACGATTTTAGAAAATGGGCAATGCTAGGGGGCATGGAAACTCGAAACCATGGCCTTTTGGCCCAAAGAACAGTGTGGGTTTCCCCCAAACATCGTAGTTCAATTGACCCTTTGATTCTCTGGGAAACAAAAACTTTGGGAAAAGCTTTTTTAAACGACAGCATGCAGTGCAATTTTCTTTGAAAATTGGGGGAAAAGGGCCCACGATACCAAACCCGGGAAATCGGGGAAAATTCCTGATCTCCACATCTGGGTTTTCGGGTCATCTTCCTCTTTTTTTTCAAATTTTTTTGCGAAAAGACAGTTTTCCCGGTTTCCGGGTTGGGACCACTCTCCTGAAGTCCACGAGGGAGGAGTTTTGGGGTTTTTTCCCCGGGGGGCATACTGTCTTCCCCGCCCTCTTTAATTTTTAAAAATCAACAAACCTTGTGAAATCAGTTTCAACAGGGTTCAGACCTGCTCATTGTTTTGTGGGTGATTTTTCTGTCTACCAACGGAAAACCTGAAACCCCCCTGTCCCCGCCAGGCTCCAGGGTTTTTCGAGATAAAATCCCCTCAGTGGGCGGATGAAAAAGGGTTTTTACCTTTTTTGCTAAAAAAAGGGGGGGGGGGGGGGGGGAAATTAAAAAAACCCAGTTTTTTCCCAAAAATTTTTTCCCTTTTTAAACCCCTTCCCCGGGAAAAACTCCCATTTCCCCCGTTTAAAAAGGCCAAAATTTTTGGGGGGCATTTTTGACCAAAAACTTAATTTCCACCAAAAAAAAATCTCAAAACTGCTTGCCAAAAACAAATGAATAATTTTGCGGGTCTAGCAAAACACCGACTGGGCCTATAAGGGAAAAATTTGTTGCCCCCTCTACAGAGCCCCGGCCCGTTCAAAAATGGACTAAAGGTTGTGCGTGTAAAGGCTCCGCAAGCATCTTAAACCCAAACCCCTTGGACCCTAACCACCATCAAAGGGGTTTGTCTCTGCTTGGAAACGTTCCCACCCAAAACCCCCCGGGACAGCCGTACGCAGAGGCAGGTGAAAACCTTTACTGTCCCAACGCAGGCTAAACTGTCTTTTAATTATTACAAACCGACCCGTTTTTCAGAACCGCAGAATTTTCCGCCTATGACTGTGTTTTTGACCCCCCGTTCCCAAAATAAGTTTTAAACAAACCCAAAAGTATTTCCCCCTTTGGCTTCGTAAGCCAAACCTCACGTGCGGAAAGCAGGTTAGACCCGGGGGTATTTTCCCCATTTTTCCAAGTTTCCGGATCAACCTCCATGGACCTTTTTTTACACCAAGTTCGTTTTTTATCGCAGCTTTCCGTAAGGGGTCCACCAGCCTCTGGCCGGTAAAAAGGCTTTGTAAGGGCCCAGCTCTGGTTTTCCCAAAAACCCCCTCCTTTCAAAAAAATTTTTTACTACCGGTTTCCAAGTCTTTAAGAAAGGAGTGGCCTGTGCAGCCTACTGCCCGGGGCCCCCTTTTCAGAAATTGTTGGAACATATACCTTTTAATCTTCTGTCTATTCGCTGAACTTTTCCCGCTCTAGTAACCCCTTTTTAAAATAATTTTTCCCATTCTTCGGGGGGGACTTTCTGGTTTTTGTCGATTCGCTTCAGCTTTTGGGGGCCATAGCTGGCCGCAACCTTCAAACAACCAAACTTTTACTTTTTTTTAACTTTTTTGCAAGTTTGAAGGCGGACGGTTAAAAACATTACTCTTGCTTGGGTTTTCCGGGGCCCCGTTGGCATCCGGGGGGAACGAAATGGTTGATCTTTAGCCAAGAACCCCCACAAGAGAGAAACTGTCCCCAAAAATTTTTATTTCCCCCGCTCAGATTGAAACCCAAAATTAAAAGATTATGTGGGGAGAAACCCCTGGCAGGAGGATTGGAACACAAAAGACGAATAACAAAATCTTTCCCGATCCTCCAAACCCTTAAAAAAATTCCCCCTCAAATCGGGGGGGTCAAAAGAGGGAAAATTTTTGTTCCCCGGGTGCACAAACCGGGCCCTTCGTATTTTAAACCCATTCTTACCTTTTTAAAAAAGTGAGGAAGCTCCGTGGCAAATTCCCCTTCATGGGACCCCCCCTCACAAGGGAAAAATGTTCTTTTAGAGGGGTTGGGGGGGACTTTCCGATGTTTAACCCAAAAACCATTTTACAAAGGGAGTTTCCCTGAAATCCCCGTTTCAGGGATGTCCCCCCCCTGAAAGGATCCTGGGTTTTTTAGAGAAAAATTTTCATTTTTTCAAATCTGATTTGAGATTTTTCCCGGGAAAAAGGATTTTAACCCAAAATTTTGGGTTTGTTTGTAGACGATGTAAATTTAAAAATTTAAAGTGGGAAAGGTTTTTTTTTTTTTTTTTTTTTAAATTTTTTTTTTTTTAAAGACTGGGGAGTTTTATTTAAAAAAGTGGTTTACAGCCTGATGTGGCCCTCTGGGTTTCCCCTGGGTATAACAACATTTTCTTATCTTTTTCTTAACTTCAAAAATTTAAAAGAGAAAAACATTTAAATTTGCTGAGAAAATGATTCCATGAAGGGACTTGACAAAAAAGAAAATGAATTTTTGGAATGTCATTGTTCTGTTTTGGGGCGATAGTTTGGGGTATTCCCCCCAACTGTCCCGAAATTCCCCTTTTAATTTTAAAAAAAATTTTTTTTTAAAAAAGACTTTGGGGGTTGGGAGCTCTGAACTTGCTTTTTTAAAGTTTTTTTTTTTGTTTTGTTGTTTTATTTTTTTTTTGGGAATGTCTCTGTAAGTTTTTCTTACCTAGGAAAAACAGCTGAGTTGGGCGGGGTGAAATCAAAAAGGGGCCGAATAATGTCCCTAACTAAAGAGTATGCCCTCTTTTAAAACCAAAACACCCCAGTCCGCCAACCCCCTTGGGAAGTACAGGGGGATAATTCCAGCAATCAGAGCATTTAACCACTTTCCCTTTTTCCTTTTAAAGATAAGGGTTCACTTAGAGGTAAATTTTTTTTGGGCCCGCTTCCCCACAGTATGTTCAAGCTTTTGGGAAACGTCTGTTGTTAGAGTTGACCATGACTTTGGACAAAAACCTAACCCTTTCTTAAAAGTGTTATTTTTGCTTCTTGAGTATTGCCAAAAATGTCCGTCCCATTTGGAAAGCAAAGTCGGTATGCATAATTGTAATTTATTCAAATTTTTTTGTCCCCAAAATTGCCCCACGATGTTGAAAAATTGGGGGTTTTAGTTAACGGGGGAAAACTTTTTGGACAGGTTTTATCTTGTCACGTAACAAATGGGCCCACCAAAGCACAGAAGCAATGTGATGTAAAAGCCTTTGCATGTTGGGTAAAGCAGGGGTTTTTTGCGAAGGGCCAAAACCCCGTGCGAATGTCCCCTACAAAACCCCAGAAGATCAGCCCAAGACAAGGCACAGGGCGGCAGCGCTGGGATGACAGGAAACCGGGGTGCCTACATCCCCCTCAGTTTGCACTGAGGGCTTTATAAGCCACGGGAGATCGAGAACAAAATTGGAAACAGGAAAATAAATAAATTTCCCTTTTGTTTTTGTTGTTTTTTGGGAAACCTTAGATGTTGGAAAAAATTTTGTTTGTTTTGTTTTAAAAATTTGAAAAAAAATCTCGAAAGATTTCCCGTTGGGCAGGTTTCATGTACAAGTGCTTGTATTCCGCCCTTTTTATTTCCCCTCTGCACATAAGGGAAACTTGGTTTGTAGGTTTTTCATATTGTTTTGTTAACAAGTGCTTATTCCATATGAAAAACTGTCAAGCACCACTCTGATTGCGTTTGGGGGAGGGGAAACAGACAACACCATAAAAAATTGGGACCTGAGGAAAACCTTCAGTAAATTTACAAATTTCAAGGGGTTGTGATAAATAGGGAAATTTGGGAAATCGTCCCGTATTGGTGTGGGTTTGCAAGTTTTGAGGTGAAAATTCCGCTGATAATAAACATTTAAAATTACACCAAAACAAGGGGGTGTGCTGGATGGGGTTAGGTTTAAAATGAAGAATTGGTTTTTAAAACCATTCCATTTTCCGTTTTTTGGCAAATTTTTAAAGAAAGGTTTTAGGTTTTACGGGTAAAAATGTTTTATACCCTTCCCCTTCCGTTTTTTTCTGTCAATTTTTAAAAGGGTGGGGTTTAAAGGGTTTACTGATAAATGTTTTTTATACCATTCCCCTTTCCCTTTTTCTGCCCAAATTTGTACTTTAATGGTTGAGGTTTACGATAGAATTTTTTTATACCATTCCATTCCCATTTTTCTGGCAATTTTACTGAATGGTTGAGGTTGTACTGATAGAATGTTGTATATACCATTCCATTCCGTTTTTCTGGCAATTTGTACTGAATGGTTGAGGTTGTACTGATAGAATTTTATTATACCATTCCATTCCGTTTTCTGGCAATTTGTACTGAATGGTTGAGGTTGTACTGATAGAATGTTATTATACCATTCCATTCCGTTTTCTGTCAATTTGTACTGGATGGTTGAGGTTGTACTGATAGAATGTTGTTATAACCATTCCATTCCGTTTTTCTGCAATTTGTACTGAATGGTTGAGGTTGTACTGATAGAATTTTATTATACCATTCCATTCCATTTTTCTGGCAATTTGTACTGAATGGTTGAGGTTGTACTGATAGAATGTTGTTATACCATTCCATTCCGTTTTTCTGGCAATTTGTACTGAATGGTTGAGGTTGTACTGATAGAATGTTGTTAATACCATTCCATTCCGTTTTTTCTGGCAATTTGTGCTGGATGGTTGAGGTTGTACTGATAGAATTTTATTATACCATTCCATTCCATTTTTCTGGCAATTTGTACCGGCTGGCTTAGGTTGTACTGATAGAATTTATTATACATTCCATTCCATTTTTCTGGCAATTTGTACCGGCTGGCTTAGGTTGTACTGAAAGAATGTTATTATACCATTCATTCCGTTTTTCTGGCAATTTGTACTGGATGGTTGAGGTTGTATGATAGAATTTATGATACCATTCCATTCGGTGTTTCGTAGTTGAGTATGATATGTTTTCATTACCTTTTTCAAGTTGCCTGTTGGTTGCTTCTGATGAAATGATGATTCTGTACTGCTTATAAGGCTAGTTGCTGAATAAATTGGGAATTGTTAGCAGAGTAAAATTTATGAACATGATATGTCTAGTGCATCTAATGGAAGTTCGGTGAATTTATATTAGACGGTGTTCTTGTTTATCCGTGTTACAGTATTTGATTAGTTTAGTGTTTCAGGGGAGATTGTAGCCATGCTGGACGGTGGAATTCAGGTAGTCCTGGTACTGTTCATGCAGTCAGTCCGCCGAAAGAAAATGCTTTGCCAGCTAAATTGTTAAGGAAGTTTTTTCTAAAAAAAAATCTGTCTGCTCCCGGAAAGGCATCTACTAGTGGGTGGGTTCTTAGTGTAGGAAAAAATGTGCACGTGTAGGCTTACCTCAGTATGATTTGCATGAATATATGACCTTAACACTGTTAGCATGTCATTTTCACTAGTTTTGGATCTTGCCTACCAGCCGCCACTAAACACCACCACCGCCAATATGGTCAACACTGAAACCGTTATTTTCATACTAAGTTTTAATCAGCATGTAGGCAAATCATTTTGACACATCATTTTGACACAAGTTCAGAAAGTGTCTTTCATGTCTTTTGAAAATTGAATTCATTATGATTTTTTCGAAGTTACTGTGCTTATCATGGTCAGTCGTACGTTTACTTGGTATTCAGGTTTATAGTAACACTAAGATTAGTTGGTAGGAGAAGAGTTAATCTGTGAAAGAATAATATAGTTGGTAGGAGAAGAGTTAATCAGTGAAAGAATAAGATGGGACAGATTTAAATCAGCAGATACTAGGAACTAGGAACTACGAAATTAGTGTTGTCCGATGATGATAAACTGTCATGCACCACTCTGATCCTGTCGTGTGAAGAGAGACAGACATCACCACACACCTGTTTATCTGAGGACATTTCACTTGGCACTGCAAAGTGGAAAGTATAAAGGATGGAGGGAAGAAATGGAAGGATGGTGGACTCCTATCAGTTCTGTTCACTGCCTTGGTTTTTACATATCTCTATTCGATGCCCTGCCCCTAGTATTTTTCCGTTTTTATTGTTTCAGCTATCACAAATATTCATGTGGCTAGATTCAGCAGATTTCTTTACAAACTCAAAATCTAAAATTATGTACCAACCTTTGGATATTTGTATTCATGCATAGTCGTTTTATTTTACTGTGAATTGTCAAAACTCAGTTCTGTTGAAAATTAGCACCAAGACAACCAAACCGGTGAGATTCAAGCTAGGATGCCGAAAAATGAGGCAGTCAGAACGGGCAAGATCTCAGCCATGTAAATCTGGCATTGAGCAGCAAGGTGGTTCTTGCTGTAAATGATTAGCTTTGTTACCATGAATAAGTGGAAAGATCAAATAGTAGTGGTTCCCTTGAAGTGATCTGTCAAATTCCATGCAAGGAGTAATATATGATGAATCTGCTTCCTTTCGTTCAGGTGCAGAACTTGTCTGGAGGTGAACTGCAGCGTGTGGCCCTGACCTTGTGTTTGGGAAAGCCTGCAGATGTCTACCTCATCGACGAGCCCTCTGCTTACTTGACTCCGAGCAGCGTTTGCATGCTGCCAAAGTCATCAAAAGGTCTGGGTTTTTTTTTCTTTCTTTTGATTTGCTCGTTTGTATTTTTCTAGAGAGTTAGCGAGATATATGTACTTGATTTTTGTGTGTTTTTGTAAAAGATGGAGGGAAAAAGTTTCGTTCTGTCTTTTCTGAAGTTCCTATGGTACTGATAAAGTAATGTCACCTACATGTTGCCGTCAAGAGCCATGAGTGAATGAATGGTTGCAGGAAAGATGTTCCCTGTTCTTAGTGCCCTGTCCAGTGATGAGATCTTGTCATGCACCACTCTGACTCGTTCGGTGACGAGAGACAGGCATCACCACAGTATTGTGTCTGAGGACAAAGCATTCTGGGACATTCTGAACAGGAAATGTTTGACTATTCTTTGATTGCTGTCATGCAGATGATCATTGGCAGTTCCTTGAGAGTATTTCCTTGATGATGTATTGATGTATTGGTATTTCTTCTTCTCCCAGACCCTGTAGCCAGTCTTTATTTTCAACACACCTGTGTTTATCCCCTTTTCTTTAGTTAGATGATGTCGCAGTTTGATTTTTTTTGTTTTTGTTTACCCCTCTTTAATGTAAGAACTTTAGTTTTTCTTCTTTCTTTTCTTTTTTTTTGGTTGAATTTATTATGTGGCCCATCCAGTATGGTTAGTTGGATTTGGTGGGGGTGGGGGGGCAAGTGATGTGCCTGTGGTCACCTCTCTATTGACACATCGCACTACCTTGGGGTCAATGAATTGACCATGCTGTGTTCATCCTTCATTCTTTATTTTGACGTCATCAGCACTACTCTTTGGGGTCACTGGAATTGACCAAGCTGTGTTCATTCTTTAT
This sequence comes from Conus ventricosus, assembly GCA_018398815.1. Taxonomy (NCBI): domain Eukaryota; kingdom Metazoa; phylum Mollusca; class Gastropoda; order Neogastropoda; family Conidae; genus Conus; species Conus ventricosus. The sequence continues at coordinate 94,829 of JAFLJL010017018.1, forward strand.
TTTGACGTCATCAGCACTACTCTTTGGGGTCACTGGAATAGGTTGAAAATTCTGCTCTGTTCTTTGGTATTGTGAACATGTGGACACCTGTGATCTGGTATGGTAAACATGTCGGCACCTGTGATCTTGTGTGGACACCTGTGATCTGGTATGGTAAACATGTGGACACCTGTGATCTGGTATGGTAAACATGTCGACACCTGTGATCTGCCCCCTGTCCAATGATGAGACACTGTCATGCACCACTCTGACTCGTTCCTGACGAGAGACGACATCACCACAATAATGTGTCTGAGGACGGTCATAAATGCTCCATGCTTTCTAAAGATAATAGGGGGTACTTGTGTCTGATTCAGAAGAAAAAAAACTGATGTTGACCATGCTGTGTTCATCCTTCATTCTTTATTTTGACATCAGCACTACTCTTTGGGGTCACTGGAATTGACCATGCTGTGTTCATCCTTCATTCTTTATTTTGACGTCATCAGCACTACTCTTTGGGTCACTGGAATTGACCATGCTGTGTTCATTCTTTATTTTGACATCATCAGCACTACTCTTTGGGGTCACTGGAATTGTTGAAAATTCTGCTCTGTTCTTTGGTATTGTGAACATGTGGACACCTGTGATCTGGTATGGTAAACATGTGGACTCCTGTGATATGGTATGGTAAACATGTCGACACCTGTGATCTGGTATGGTAAACATGTCGACACCCTGTGATCTGGTGTGGACACCTGTGATCTGGTATGGTAAACATGTGGACACCTATGATCTGGTATGGTAAACATGTCGACACCTATGATCTGCCCCCTGTCCAATGATGAAACACTGTCATGCACCACTCTGACTCGTTCCTGACGAGAGACAGACATCACCACAATAATGTGTCTGAGGACAGGGTCATAAATGCTCCATGCTTTCTAAAGATAATAGGGGTACTTGTGTCTAATTCAGAAGAGGAAGTATGAATGGTATACCCTGTTCACACTGCAACTTTTGGCTTGTCTCTCATCTTCTCGGCATGAATGAACTTGCATGTGAACAGTAGTCCCCACAGTGTACCCGTGTTTACAGTTTGTTCTGTTTACAACTTAAAGTGAAGAAAGATTTTTATGATTTTTGTTGATTTGGTGATTACCTTGTTCTGAGATGCACCATGTGATATATGTGTGTGTGTTTCTCCTGAAAACAGTCGTTTGGTCTGATTGATATGTAAATTATGACATTTGTTTAATTTTTAGTTTGAGGTTGACTGGGCTTTGGATGTTAAAGTTTGATCTCAGTTTGTATAACTGGTTTAGGATGCTCCCTGATGTGCTGCAGGATAAG